>JAUKPP010274895.1:0-10991 GCA_032273245.1 Phyllaplysia taylori | reverse complement strand
CATTTTTTTGTGCAACCTCCGTTTCATTCAATGTTCATAACTTTTTGTACGTTCGAAGAACGTGGGCTCCACTAGTAAAATAATAAAAAACTGGAATTTTTTTTTCTCAGGCTCCAGTCATAATTACTCAAACGATTTCGATCATTTTAGGCTTAAAAGATTCGACTCGATCTTAACAGTGTGCTTTGCTGGCCTAATCAATAAAACAAACCAATGTTTGCATGCCATTATTTTTTTCATACTTTTGAAAAAGTTGGTTCTCAACACTTATGTTCTTAAATTCTCCATACTTTCACTGTGAAAGTGGCTTTCAGATTAAGTGCAGCATTTCCACAAAATCAGAAAAAGTGCGCTCCTGGGTCAGAGGTTTTTGGGGATTGGGAGAAGTCCCAAGGGTGAATTCCAACAGTGACAGTGGGCTTAGTGTCGGGCTAGATTGACAGGGCAGGGAGAAGAATTCGGGTACCATTTTTATAATAGAGACAAAGTTAATAGGCGTATTATCCTGTGCAACGAACAGTAAGCTGCACTATAAAAATAATCTATGTATAACAAACTTTATTCATCCAGTGGGAAAATTCGGATTAAAACTTCGTGCATGCATGTACATACGTCAAATCACAAGTTCTCTAACAATATATTGACATTGCATACACACGGAATATACATTGAATGATGAGATGATTTCATTGATATTTGCTCTCTCCAACAATTATTCACATGTTGCTGCTGGTTGCCACTGAGCAGTGTGCGGATGAGCTAGAGTTGATGTGTCTTGCTCAAGGACACACCACAATGGCCATCCATTCAAATGGTGGCAACATCCAGAATTGCTAGACATTTCTAGTGAACCAGAACCATGGGTGCAAGATTGCCGGCTGTGGCCGGCCGGCAAAATCACCCCTCTGACCGGCACCTTGCCGGCAAAACCGCGTCGCCGAGATTGGAAAAAATATGCGTAAAATATAGAAAAAAACTATCTTGCAGGCAAATGAAAATTTGCCTTCCTGGATTGCAGGCTTTTTGGGGGCTGTATGCTTGCACCCATGACCAGAACTCACTAACAACCTGTCCAACACGACCACCCTTTTTTTCCTGATCAATAGCCACAAAAACCTGCCTGAGACAACCCCTTGATTCTCTTTTTTCCCTACACATTGCTATAATCATGGGCCCTATCTCTGTGGACTAGAGATGAGTCCTTGTCCGAGCTGCCATTATTAGCCCCTCCTATAATTTATTATACATTCTCCGATCAGTACTGATGATAGGCGAGGTTAGCGCTTACCCTCAGTTGATCAATGGGTTTCCAGCTGTGGATGAGTGTGGCAAGCAACTCATCTTAATCTATTCACCTGTCGTTATTAGTCCCTCCCATAATTCGCAATACAGTGCAATATTCTATAGAATGTCTAGGCAAAGTATAAAATATTTTCAAATTAAACGATCATTTCATACTTTGCCAGAAAGGTCGAGGCATTCTATTTGATGCCTGGATTTCATGCTTTGCGGGCAACAATGCATGACTCTCGCAATATTTACATCCTCAGATACTCTGTGGATCTCAACTTCGAGAAGAATGTTGTCAACAAGGACGTTTTCAGAGATCAGGCCTTGAAGAGGAAAGCAAGGAGAGAAGTCAAGGCAAAGTTTGAAGAGAGGTTAGTAGATGTTCTGTAATTAAATTGAAATTTTTAACTGATTGGCTTATTGTATACAATTGCCGAACATAAGAATGGAAAGATCTACTTATATCCTATGCAGCGGGGCGTTCATTGAAACTAAGCAAAGACTTTGCCGATCGATAACTCAGAAAGTATTGACACTATGGAGCCAAGGAGCCAACATCTCCTCTGATTGGTTCCAGTTTCAATACACTCGGAAACGCACCGCAGACATCATTTCCTGTTCACACTTCTTTAATTTTCTTCGCCAGACCATAGCACATGTCCCTTTCCCTGCTCATAAGGTTGCAAAGAATTCACGGATTTTAGATCTGTTTGCACCACAAAAACAAGGAAGAATTGATCCCAGGGATGGGGATTCTGCGTTTTTTTATCGGCCTGATCGACTTGCGGCATTGCTACATTCCCATTATTGGCGGCAAGCCACTGCGGCAAACTACGAGAAGACGATGTGCCGATTGATATTGTTTTACCGGCAGACTCGCAAACGGAGTCACCGTAGCGCAAACGGTGACTTCCGATATCAATACTCGGGCATGCGCAGTACCAGCTCTTTTATGCGAAAGATAGAATATGGTAGGCAAGAAACGAAAGTCAACAAAGGCAACTGCGCTAGTTTCACTTCGGTTCGTTCACGCATCATTCACAGTAAGGACTTTCCGTGCGTTCGTTCATGTGTTGCTGCTCTTTTTCCCGTTAGATCTAGATCTAGTTGATGAAAATCGTGGACCCTTCCTCGTTGTGAATTGGTTTTTGTCACAGTAAAACAAGTCAGAAGAGACATAGTGACACAAGTGTAGTAATTCTAGATCTAGACTCGACTAGTCAGAATTATGGTGCCGCGAGATGATGATGTCGACCATTTGCATCGAGTACGTGGACTCTTTCCTTAAACGAGATGGCTCAGGCATTGTTACCGTGGAAGAGATCAACAAAGGCAAAGGTGTCAAACACAAATGGCTAAAGAGGTAGCTTGCCGTATTTTCTTAGGCCAACAGGATGCAAATTTTAATGGCCAGTTGAGTTCTTGAACTTTAAAATTAAGTAAGGTTTCGCTTTCTTTACTTTGCAATAAATAAAAGTCTAAATACATCGTGCTGAGGGAAATAAGTTACCTATTATGATGCAGGGGCTAATGCTTCTTTGAAGGGGTTAAGACAGTAGGGTGTGTTTAACTTCGATTTAAAGAACAGGGCAAGAATACAGTAATGTAGAAGGCATGTTTCGTCGAGCCGAAAAGACAGACCGGGATTTTGCATTCGCGGGAAAAGTTGCTGCTTTTTTTTAAAGATCTGTTCCCATCCCTAGGATCCACAGACACTGTATTCTTATAGACAGTTCAGTCACTGAATAAAGTATCCCCAGAAACTTAAGAGTGCCACCTGGTGCTTATATGGGGAATCGGAAACTCGCATTCCTATATTTCTGTACTTGGACGCTATTTTTATCCTGTGCCAACTATGAAAAGGACAGGAAGTTCTTTTCTACTACAAGTAGAGAAGTCTTTGTACGAGCGTTGCTCCTTCTTCACCTCTTAGATAGTATCTTCGCTTCTTTTTGTTTACCTTTCGTTCATCCTCACCTTTTCACAAATTAAATGATTTTCTTTACTACTATGTTTATCTGTTTAGCGTAGGCCACCTTGCACTTCCCCTATTGGCCTCTCAATGTGTCCCAAAATCCGTTTAAATCTGTTAATATGATAAAAAAAAAAAACCTGATGAAAAGAACGATTAAATAAAAGTCCATTAAGTCTGACAAAAAAAGAAAAAAATCTACTGGATGTTTGTTCTTAGTCATGCATTTAATAACTCATGTACCTTCTAGCGCTGACAATTTGTTTAAGGTGCATACAGTAATAGCTTGTCAGAGAGCGTCTTGATTAAGACTTCTCAGCACTCACACCGTAATCAATACAGTGGAGCATGGCTATAGCGGGACTTTTGGTTTCAGAAGAAAAATCCTGTTAGGGCGAGTTCCCGCTATAGGAATGCAAAGGGGATTTGCCAAAAAATTTATAAAAATCCACATGATTTGCTCTTGTGCATAGGAAGACGCTGTTGTTTCAGTCATTAACAACATAAGCAAAATGCGGGAGTCCGAAATTCAAAATGAAGAAAGCGAGGCAGAGAGTAGAGAGTTGGGGTTTTCTACAGAGCAGCGATTTCGCTATGAAGTCAATGATAGCTGCCTCCCGGATCCTGCTGTATCCGAGTTTGGGCCTTTCCTTGCCCCGCTAAACCCGAGCACAGGTAGTTGAGTTTACATAGGGGGAAAAGGGGATTCTGGTATGGTCCCGCTATTGCAGATGCTGCTACAGTCGTGTTCTACTGTAGTAAAGAAAGACCTCTGTAGCCCTACTCTTTTTCTTCTCCTTTGCATGAAAGCAAACTGCTTTTTGTGTCAAATTATTTAACCTTTTTGTTTTCTTTCATTTCAGATACAAGACCGGCAAAAACAAGTGGTTTTTCCAGAAATTGCGATTCTAATTGAGAATAAACATGCCCTAAATTAAGTGATTGTGTTGGGGTGAATTTTATTATCGCTTACAGTATGATCCACTTATATCGACAGTCGATTTATCGACATTTTGACATATCAACATATTTTCCACTTACAAGATTTTTCCTTCAATATATCTTTGCTATACCATTTCCCTCACATCAATTTCTTTTTTTTCCCACGCTAAGTACTATATTATATCGACACACCAGGCTTTAGTAGGTCATGTGCCCAGTTAAATCTTACCCCACACAATATAATGCCTCACAGATGTGCTCATTATGTGCAGTGGGCATTACCTCCTTATCCCCCACTCCTAATCACCCACTCCCCTTGTTTTTTCCTCTTTGACGATGTATTTTTATTTATTGACATTCCTATATATCGGCATCAAACCCATTTGCCAAAGCATGTTGATATAAAGCAGATTATACTGTATTTAATTGTGGTTTTAGAAGAAGAAAAAAACAGTATGTGCCTTCTTCCTTAGTTCCAACCGCGGATGGGTATACAATGGAGTCAGTTTAAGATCACATTCTGGTTAGCATTATCATATAGCCTTGATGTTATATGTATAGGCCCTTGGGGAAAAGCAGCTTACCTCCCCATCAACATTTTTTAGCTGACCAGTGCCTCTGAAAGTGCATCCATTTTTTTTTACACTTTGCTGTGTATTTCATCAAATTTTGATTATTCATACTATAGTTACAGTAGTTCATGTGCAGCGGGGGCTAGACAGCAGAAACTGAGAAAAGTTGAGAGTTCTCTATAAAAAAAAGAGAGGGAGTGACTGATCAAATATTGAAATAAATGTGTTAAAACTACTTTTTAAGTGTGTTTTTGGGCTCAATGCACGCAGGACACATGTAGGAACACATTTTGAGAAAAATTGAAAATTGACACGTGAACTGACAATTGTCTTTGTTGGCCTCTATCTCCATTGTGAGCCCAGCGACTTAAGCTGCTTCTTCCCATAGGCCCATACATATTGAGAACGTGCAGTGGGCCACATTAAGATCATTAGCGCTGATCTTGGATAATGCTACCCTTGCTTATCTGATTAAATTTTTGTGTTCCCTGCAATGTCATGTTAAGCTGACTCCACGGTATTTCCTTTACAAGCTGAATATAGCATTGTCAAGGTTTTTGTTACCAATCGGTGCAGTGATCTTGTATACACAAAGAATTCAAATTCATTGAGATTCCGGGTTGGCCCTGACAGGCAGGGTCGAAGTAGCCCGTCTCTTAAATGACCTTACAGTGTTACAGGGGACGTAAAACTAAAACTTTTAACGAAACCAAACCATCAACACTTCAAACAGCATTGCTCATCATGTAGTGAGCGTTGCATGGGTATTGGTGTCTGGGTGGGAAGGAATGAGGGTCAGTTGTAAGTTCATGATGAATTTTTTTCTTTTTTTGAGTCTTTGACACAGTGCTGTCATTTCGCAAAGATCGCACAAGGCCCTGTCACTCAGCACAGGGCAATCTCATGCACACACAAGCGGGGCTGTGGTGTAATGGTTAGGCTCTTCGCCTGTCATGCGGAAGACCCTGGTTCAATCCCCGATTGCGGACGAGCTGGTTTTTTTCTGCTGGGATTTTTTCCCTCTCCACCCGGGTTGGCCCTGACAGGCAGGGTCAAAGTAGCCCGTTTCTTAAATGAACTTACAGTGTTACAGGGGACGTAAAACCGGTAATCAAACCAAACCAATCATGGACACACATGTGCATACGATGCAGATTGATGGAGCTACTCACTGATACTACACATGTGTGACAGTGACATTGTGTTCTGAACTTAACTATGTATACTGTATAGTATAATTACATGTATGTACAGTGGAACTGCCTGATAACGACCTCTGAATAGCGACATTCTCTGGATAAGGACATCGGCCTCTGGTCCCAATTTTTTTACTATATATTATAACATTAGTAATAAAAGCGTCTAAATTGCGACATACATTCTAGTAAAACCTCTGCATAACGACAACGAGGTTGCAACTGTTGACGTTTACTCCTTTGTTGGTAATTCAGCTGCACTCATGCTGGTCCCAAGTCCGGATAAACTACAGAGGGAAATGGCATTATAGCAAGACAATTACAATCATAATCAAAACTATAATGAAATAAGCACCCGGAAAACACATTTTAGCATTCAGTGACTTGCGGGAGACAACCAGCACAACACATTGTTTCATTAACGGATTTACCACACCCCAATGTCCGCCATCTTGGAGACTTCTTAGTAACGACATAATTTCACAGTCCCGAGCGATGTCGTTATTAGGAAGTTCCACTGTACTGTATAACACTCCATATTTCTGAATAACGACATAATTTCATGGTCCCGAGCGATGTCGGTATTGGGAAGTTCCATTGCAGTACATGTATACACATACATGTACAATGCAAATATAGTTTCATTTGGCCCTACATGTGTGATAAGTAACCATTACTCAGACCCTCTCCAATGCGGCCACCTGACTACTATAACAACACCCACTTTTCTCTGTGATTTTAATCTTATGGTCAAGTTCGACTATTATTACATAGGCCTACTACAATACCGGTACAGTAGTCTTAGCCTAAATGCACAGTGCTTGGGAGGGCTATGCATGCATTTTTTAGGCGGACTGTACATTTATATGTATATATGACCGTTACCTTTTAAAGGAAAGAAGGGGAGACTAAACAATACATGTAATTTCATGCCCTTGACACATCCACACTCACACAAACACTCCTCAGGCACAAATGCACGGCTTTTAGAACTTATGACCACACTGTATGGTTCCGTCACAACTGTGCACACATGTTTTTCTCTCTCTTTCACTTTCTTCTCTTACTCCAAATATATACTGTATACACTCCATATTTCTGATGCTCATCCTGTGGTTATGTTGGTTTCCAATGACCCACGCTTTGGAGGAATTATTCCTCTATCAAAGATCTGTTCACTTTCTAAGACACTTCTCAAATGACCGACCAGATCAGAACAGTTGCCCAAGCAGGTCACTCATGGAAATCTTACATGTCTGTTAACAATAACACAGGGATGCCAATTTTCCGTTTATTTACGGAATTCCGTCAACGCCGACAGCTCCATCAGCCCTTTTTAACTTAAAATTATCCATGTTTCTACAGTATGTAGAACAGATCATTAAATTTTTTATAATTTATGGCAATGGACCGCGAAAAGTTCAGTAAGGATTTTTCGGTTGAGTTGGCATCCCTGATAACAGTAGAGTGAGAAAATACTGTGTACCACTCACATTGTGTCGCCAGAGGGCCAGCCTCGACAAATATCAAAATACACAATGTAGTAGTACAGTGGAAACCATTTATAAAAGGACCGGTTGTAACAGGAATCCGGTAATAACGGGGCTTTTTTCAATCCCCATTTTTTCTTCCTCTTTGTCTCTGTTAAAATATATCGGCATTAGCAGGGGGATAAGAAGCCTCAATCGGTTATAACAGGACATACGCGGTCAACAAGCCACCCCACACCGCGATAAAAGTGTATCGCGATAGAGAATTTCAGTATTTTTCAAGCCTGCGCTTTTGACAGCGTACTATGACGAACCCGCTAGCTGCGAAGTGTGTAGCGGTGTGTTATAGGCAGGCGGGCACGCGGCTCAACTGGGGGTACAACAGTACTGCTGGCGTGGGCTAAACCACTGACAGTGACACTGACAGTTCAAGCAGCGACACGAACCAAGGGACATAATCCATGATTTGAAAAAAATCAAACATTTGTCAAGCTATTGTTACTTCCCTTGATTTCCGTTGTAACAGGGATCTGATACAACAGGGATTTTGCTTCGGTCCCATCACCCCTGCTATATCAGGTTTCCACTGTATGCGTCCTGAATTGAAGCATGCCTTTAGGCAAAGTAGGGTGCATTTATACACACAAATTATGTACCGTAGGCTTACATGTTGTAAAAAGTCCGCCAAAGGACGATTGCACGCATTTGAGGGGAGCTTGCATTTATATTCTGCGTGTATGTAGGCAGAAATTACTGTACCGTTACTTGTATTATTATCTTTCGGTCACTTAAATTAAGCTCAAGATCTCTGGACCGGTGCTGTGGTGTAATGGTTAGGCTCTTCTATCAATACTATCATGCAGAAGACCCTAGTTCGATCCCCGGTCATCGACAATCTTGTTTTTTTTTTTTATGCTGGGATATTTTCCCTCTCAGTCCGGGTTGGCTCTGACAGGCAGGGTCGAAGTAGCCTATCTCTTAAATGACCTTACAGTGTTGCAGGGGACGTAAAAGTGGTAACCAAACCAAACCAAGATCTCTGGAGTAAAGTGACCATGAAAGACAGCTTCTGATTCAGGATCAATAATACATACATGTATATATTATTAAAATTAAATATAATACACGTAATAATACAGTGAGTCCGGGGGCGTCGATGGCCGAGCGGTAGTGCGCCCGCCTACAGATGGGAAGGTCCCGGGTTCGAATCCGGGTAGGATCCTCAGGATTCTTTCGGAGTTTTTATGGCTTTTAGTTAAACCAAAAACCAAGCCAAGACAGTGAGTCCACAGAATAATTTAACATGAAATCACAGCAATATTGCTATTGGGTTTCTGGTTTTACGCCCCATGTAGCCTACTTGTGGTTCTACGAATATATAACACTGTAGTAAGGCCATGAAAAGGTGGGCCACTCCGACACTGCCCATCTGGGCCAACCTGGGCTGAGACTGAGAGGGATACAACACCAGAGACATTGAGTGAGAGTCTAGAGTGAGGCATTCGTCCCACACTGGGATGCACTATGTACGGTGTAGAAATAGTATATATGGTAATAGTATGTATTATTAAAACATATGTGATAACTCCTACTTCTACATGTACTCAGTAGGCCTACATTATTAAGTTAAGTTTTCTTATTATTAATAGTTGGCAACCGTGTCTGTGGCGCAATGGTTAAACTTCTTTGTCTATTATGCAGAGGACAGGAGTTTCAGGCATATTATATGGGGAAATTTTCAATTAAGTCAGTATCTCCTTAGTCTTAATTAGCTCGGATAGGCCCTGCCAGACAGTAGGAACCTCAAATAAAAATTTCAAATGTGTAGTGTTCCACTTAAGTTGTAACTGTAACCACAAACTAGGCCGTAAAAACTACAGTAGAGCGCTGATCCGATAAATTCGCTCATCCGACACAATCAGCGGAGACTGCATTTTTTCCTCTATTTCATGTCTTGATAATCCGACAATTCCCTGTTCCGACTCCGACACAGGCTAAGAGGGAACAAATATAATTATATACGTGTAGTAAAAACTGATAATCCGACACCAATTTCTAGATTCTTGGGCAGGTACGACCTGTTACATTATAAAGGTCGCCACACAAAGAAAAGATGAAACCCCGAAAAACCAGATGTAAAGCTGGTTACGTAGAATCCCATTCACCAACACAGAAGGCCAATGGACAAGAGCTCGTAAAATAGCAGACGATCAGTACCAAGCTTAACCACTACCCTTGGACTCCCCGTACCCATTTTTGACAGTGTAGAACAGTAGAGCCTGATAACTTTTATGGCATGCCAGATGCCCATTAGCAAACAAGTGAAGCCATCTACAACTTCACCTCCCCTCCTCCTACTCATCCCCTTCTCAATACTTTGTATTGTCCTAACATTATGGTAAGAGTAAGAAGATTCATACTATACAAATTTTTTCCGGGGACGGATGATATCGGATTAACGGCGCTCTGCTGAATGACTACTGCTTTTTATTTTATCAAAATTTGCCCAGAAGTAAACTTTTGTTTGTAGCCTGATGAAACTTGCTAAATTTGACTCTGATGCCATGTTAATACACATACCATACACAAATAGATTTACAAAAAAAAGTGAGATCACATATATATATATATAATTCTTTTGACATTTTATTACTGTCAACAAAAGCATAGAAGGAGATTTCAAGTTCTGCATAACATTAACATAGCTTAGGAAATATTGTGTACTCAAGTCTGAAAAAAACACAGTACACATGTAGTAGAGAAGTAATAGTAGTAATCTACTTGAAATAATCAACACATTGTATAGCAAAAAAAAGGAGAATGATATAATCACTAATAATCAGTGCCAGTATAGAAATTTGATGCAACCGGCGTGAAGGCTTGATTGCTCTAGGCTAGAGGAACCAGTAACAATACTGTTCCAAAGTGACCAGTAGCCATGGAAACAAATGGGATTTGTGTGTTGTGGGGAAATGATTGGACTTGACCATCCTAATAATACCGGTACTGTGGCAAAGTGCACGGGCACTGTGTATCTCAAGTTCAAGTAGGCTATCTGATGAAGTTGGACGGCCAGTGTCACTGTCACATGTCATGTCTGCATAAAAATTCTAGCCAGGAAATCTTGCAGCAAACTCCAAAGTGGTGATGACTGCTGACTTGGACAATGCACAAATTTTCTAAATCTTTTTGCAGTTACTAATCTCTGACTGGCATCTGTGGTGTAACACATGTGTAGTAATGGTTACACTTTTCGCAGAAGATGGGAGTTCAATCCCTATAGCCTATTTATGAACAGTCATCTCTGTCTCTCTGCTGGGATATTGTAGGCCTAATGTTTTCCTCTCAGCTCCAGTTGGCTCTGACGACAGGCAGGATTGAGGTAGCCTGCCTTTAGGCCTACTGGTACAGTCGACTCCACTTGTAGCGAAGTCGCTTGTAAAGATCTTCGAACGTAGCGATCTTTTTCCGTGGAACCGGCACCGATGTAACACAAACTCAATAAAATTCAAACGGTTGTACTGAATTC
>JAUKPP010274884.1:0-10992 GCA_032273245.1 Phyllaplysia taylori | reverse complement strand
AATTAGCCCGTATCTTAAAAGACCTTACAGTGTTGCAGGGGACGTAAAACTGGTAACCCCCCCCCCCCCCCCCAAAAAAAAAGTATTGGAGATTTTCGCTTAAGAGTTTCTTGATACTCTGCATCAAAATGATACATGTCTGTATAAAAATGACAAAATAGATCATCTTCAAGCCTGGCCTGTCAGGGCAATCAGGGCTGAGGCGCTGAGAGGGAGAGGGACAAATCCCAGCAGAATGTGAGAAAGACACAGAAATGCTCATCCTCACACGGTAATCGAACACGGGTCATCTGCGTGACCATTACACCATTACACCACAGACACGGTTTGGTTTCTAGTTTAACATCCCTTGCAACACCGTAAGGCCATTTAAGAGACGGTGCACTTCGACCCTACCTGTCAGGGTTAATTCGGACAGAGAGGGATGAATCCCAGCAGAAAAAAACACCTCCGCAGATCGTCTGTATGACTCTGTGGGATCGAACTTGGGTCTTCCGCGTAATAGTTCAAGAGATGGCGGCAACGACTTAAGAATAAGAAACGGACATGTTTGCTGCTGGATACTTGGTATCATCAGAGAACAGTTAGCCGGAGCGTGCACTGACCTGTTTTGTCAACTGCAGGCCAGGCTCATCTATATATGATGATATAATGTATATATATTATATACATATGAGCCTGGCCTGCAACTGCTTCAACAGGTAAGTGGACGCTCCGCTTTACCAGCACAGCGGAACTCGGATACATGTATGAATGAGCACAGATGTCTTGTGGGTGTTTTACGCCAAAATCTACACTGTAAAGTCATTTCAGTACCAGGAAATAGATTAGGACAACAGAAACACTTAGTAGAAAGAAGGATATACGGATGTACCAAAGAAAAATGAAATTCCTCGTTCTTCTTTGTCTTTATCAAAAACACCTTGGGTTGAAGGGTGAGATTGGGCTGGACCTGACGATCTCCTCATACATTGTATTCCGAATTTTACTGTACAGTGACTTGCTGGGACATAGATTGTAATACACTGTATTTTGGTTTGGTTTGGTTAACAGTTTTACGTCCCCTGCAACACTGTACGCTCATTTAAGAGACAGGCTTCTTCAACACTGCCTGTCGGGGCCAGCCCGGGCTGGAAGGCAAAAAAACCCAGCAGAAAACCCCCCAGATCATCCACGCTTGGGATCAAATTTGGGTCTTCTGCATGATATGCGAAGAGCCAAACCATTACACCACAGCACTGGCATACACTGTGTTTTCCCCATGATCAGCATCACATAAAATAAGGCAAGGAAAACAGTTTCTGTTGGATACAAACCAAATTCAAAAGTATGAAAAAACCCAACTACCTGGTTAGTTAACTTAAGCTTTTTCAGAGTAAAAATGAAAAAAATCCATTCAAAATGACTTTGTCATGTAATACAAGTTTATTGCTAAAAATATAATATCAATCAGTGACTCACATGATAATATTGATATTTCTGTTCTTATATACATTATATTACACTTCTCAACACATTATATGTCATGTGATACATGTGCATAAAAATCGTTTTGTTCAAGGTTGTTGAATAAATTTATACAAAATAGTATACCGGTAACAAGGTATGGTGCCTTCTGTTGAGCAACTGTAGGTCTGACTATTTGATGAGCCTGATCATTTTGTTTGGATACTGTCGGGGCCAACCCAGGCTGAGAGGGAAAAAATCCCAGATCGTCCAAGCTTGGGATCGGACTCAGAGCCAGTAAGCGGAAAATATTACTCATGGTTATTACAATATATTATTTACCATTACAAATTTTCACAGGGCGGATAGGCAGCTGAGATGAAATGATAAGGCTATTCGTCCATTAAGCAAAGAGCGAGGCTTCAATCCCCTCGTTAGGATGAATGTCCTTGTCACTCTGCTGAGACGTAGTGTCCCTCTCAGCTCGGTATGGAGTGGACAAACAGGGTCCAGGTTGCTTGCTTCTTAAATGACCTTACAGGTCTACAAGAGGCGTAAAACCAAAGAAAGAAAATCACCGGGTAATACTGGTATGGTGGCTGAATCTAATATAGCTGAAGATTTAAGTGCATCATTACAATTTTAGAAACATTATACCATCTAAGTAGTCTTAGGGAGAATCCGCAAGCATGCCAATAAATGCCACTGCACATAATAAATCAAATCAAATAATTGTAACACAGAATGAAATACAAAACAATAGAGCTTGAAATGAATCTAGGATAGCAATCATTTTTTCAAATTTAAAAGAATTATTACTATCAAATCATCTTTACAAAGCAAGTCAATTTTTAAGAGAAAAAGAAATCTCTCTCTCCCTCTCTCTCTCATAGTATTTCTAAAACATTGCATTTATGATCTGTCAGCTGAATTAAAAGTACTTTAAGATTTGATAGAACCAGGAAGTCCACATCAGAGAAATAGAGAAAATCATCTGGCCGAACTATATAACATACTATCCTTATTTTTGGCAAACTGTTGAGATTCCTTTGAGAGATCCACCGGAAAATGCCATTGAGAAATACAACTCTTCAAAATTAGATAAATGACAAAATTTCATGATGCCATATCTTCAACTAGTAGCTATGGCATTGTTGTCATTGATCAGGGACTAATACGGGTTTTCACCTTTCAAGTAGTCAGTAGTCTTAACAACCTGCAGAGCCATGGCAGCCTAGCTCTGTACCCTGGGAGTTAGAGCCTTAAAATGCACTCTCAAGAACTCTCTGGACCGGTGGACTGATAAAGCGCAATGCAGTCATTTAGTAATTTACTGTCACTATTGATACGACACGTGGACATGATGGTTGCAGCCATTGACTCAGAGAAAGAGCCATGTGTATGTCACATACAGTAACTTTAGTGAAATAAATTCACAAAGTTTGCCACATGGGCCTTATGGGAGCTATGGCATAGAAGAATACAGTACAGTAGAGCACCAATAATCGGACCACATATAATCCGTCAAACTCACTTATTGAACAGTATGGGGTGGGAACTAAATTTTTTCGTCTATTTCATGATCTGCAAACCGAGAATCCACTGTTCTGTCTCCTACAGTTGAACCTGCTTAAACGACCACTTGTTCAAGACGACCACCTGCACAAACGACCACTTTCTATCGACTACCAAATTGCATATCTTCTATATAGTAGTCCTCTCTAAGACGACCACCTGTCTAAAGCGACCACTTTTTTCTCGACATTGGGAGGTCGTCTTAGACAGGTTTGACTGTACATGTATTCATTTCATTTTTTTAAAAATGCTAAATAATCCGACAGTACCTTTAAAATTTTTGGAAGCTACAGTAGCCTACTATTTGTGGTCACCGGTGTCTGTGGTGTAATGGTTAGGCGCTTCACCTATCACGCAGAGGACGTGAGTTCGAGGCCCGCATGGGGCAATTTGTTTGATTGAGTATAATTCCGTTTTTCTACTGGGACAATCTCCCTTTCAGCCCGGGTTGAAGTAGCCCATCCCTTAAATGACCTTACAGTGTTGCAAGGGACTTTAAGCCAAAACCATAACTAAAAACTACTTATGGTCAGCTATACTTAAACTAAACAGGCAACCAAAGAAGGGATGATGCACTAGAAACCAGGCAAGAGTAGTTACTTTAAATCCTGTTCAACTTCACACATCCCTATCAACCCGGACAGTGTGAGGCCCAACTCAAACTTGGCCATATTAATGCCATTGCTGTCAGGTTGATACATAACTGAAATGGATCCCAGGACACACAAACATATATAAGGCAACAAATGTGCAGACAAACTCGCCGAAAAGACTTAGGGACCAACACAACTTCAAGCAACATTTCCATCTTCCATAAACAACATGCGCATACCATTAAATCAAACATAGAGAAATGGATGCATGAATGGGTGATGGGTAAACCTTGCAGATCCGTCATTAGAAATATAGCAACACCAAACACGAAGGACGGCTAAACTCCCTTGGGATCCTACCACATACCCCTTAATGCACACATTAACAGAATCTGGCCAAAAACAGAAACACACACACACATGCATACTCTTAAACACATACACAATAACATATTCGTATGAAGCTGCAAAATATCACCTGTTCCAATGCCTAGTCCTGCATGATTTCCAAAAAGGTACATAACCCCCAAAACTAAATATTGGAAATAGCTTTTACTCAAACCCTGTGCTTGTTTGTTTGCTTATTTAGGGTTTTACGGTTCCATTGATATTACAAAGCTATTTCGGTGCCAAGAAACCCTAAGCAACTCGGGAAGACATTCATCAAACTACATCATGGCATCAAGTTGAGGGGCAAGAGCTAAAGTGAGTGCTGGATCACAAAAGTAAAGTAAAGTAAGCCACAAGGTTTTTTTTGCAACAGAAAGTCCCTTTTTGGAATTGAAATTGAGGGAAAAAGTCCACTTTGGTAAATATACTTTTACTTGATCCATGATAAAAATGATTGCAAAATAAAAATTGAAAAATCTATAATTGAAGAGCTTTTTTCCAAAACTCAGTACATGTATCTGCATTCTGAGATCTTCTGAGAAAATCAGTCTTTTCGCTTGCCTGAGTAATAACATGTTACTCAGTAAAATATTTTTTCTAGTGCTGAAAATAAAGGAAACTACAGTAAAACCTCGTTAAACCACCAACCATGGGACCATTAGAAAGCTGGCGTTATAGAGGGAATGACGGTAAAATGAGAGCAGGAAAAGTGAGGCTATACACATATTGGACAACAAAATGAGCTAATTAACGCAGTTATCCTTTCTTATGGTGTGTCACGCACCTCTCCGTGTGGCCGCAGACATACGGCAAGAGAGGGGGAACTTATTGCGTGCATCGACATACTGGTGAAACGTACGCTTTACCAAGTGAAGCATAAGTGCGAGTGAGAATGGGCTTTGTATTACTTCAATGGTTATGAGCTGGCGTTATGACGGGCATTATTTACTATGAGTACTAAAAGTATGTACCCCGTGAAGTACAGGCGGATGGCGGTACAAAGAGTTATTTAACTGTTTTAATACAGTAACCAAACCATACCACAGAAAAAAGCAGGCGGTATACGGGAATGGCAGTAAAGCGGAGGGCGGTATAACGAGGTTTCACTGTACTGAGTTTCGCACAACTAAAAGCTTTGACAACAAAATATAAAGATACCACGTGAGGCGCTAACTCTATTCTAAAGGAAAGTGTAAATACCAAGTTTGAAAAAACGCTCTTCAATCACGACTGCAAATCATGATGGTTCTGAAGAAAATTTCTGATGATTCTCCTGATCACATTAATACTGTTGCCCTTTTTCATAAGAAATTCAAGAAATGGTTGATTTTCCTTAATCGCTGACATCACCTGAAAATAGAAGGAAATAATATACATGTATTAATCTTTTGGGATAGTTTTGCACAACATCCAGGTAGTCCTTTTTCAAAATGTCACTTAATTCAAATTAAAGCCAAATGACAAATTGGCAGTATCTCATTAAAAAAATTAATTTCTTGTTACTATTAATATTTTCACTATCAAATGGACCTCACACATGGGGGAAAGTTCAAAGACATAAAAAAACCACCTGAAGAAGTAGGATGGGAATTTCAAAAACCTGAAAGTCATTGTGCAGAAAGATAAGATGGCAAAGACAACAAAACACACACAAAAAACAACAAGTTTTAACATATCTTCATGTTGGGTAGTCGCCGGTTTTTACACACGTACGTGTCGCCCCAATCTAAAAAAAAACGCAGACCTAGGTCTGATGAGGTTGGAAAACTGTCAGCGCTGGAATATGCCGGCAAACTTTCATCCATGAGTTCACATCACTAGGGTGGTCAGGTTTGAAACTTTACTTTATGCAAAACAAAATGGCTGGAGCCGGCTGGTTTTGGTTTGGTTTGGCTTTGATTTAACGTCCCATGCAACACTGTAAGATCATTTACGAGGCTGGACCTCCGAATTTTATATCCGTCTCAGGACGGATGTCGGAGCCATGAAAACTGGGAAAATGCCAGTGAACTTCCCTGGATTTGAACCCAGGACCTCTTCGTCTGTAGGCAGGCATACTACCGCTCAGCCATTGACGCTCCCAGTGGGCTGGTAATTTTATTTCTTTAATGAATCGTCATCGTGCTTCTAATGCGGCCAGACTTATTTACTGCGCTTCTGAGATAAAAAGGCAAGAACTGAGTTGGCTTGAGTCTATGTTGTAAGACCATTATGGAAATATCAAAATTTAGCAAAATGGTCTTGCACTTTTTAATAAATTTAATACCAAATGATGCACTATGATGTTGGGAATTACACAATGTGTTAATTCATAATGGCCCTAGTCCGACTTTCACCATTTTGAAGCACCGTGACCGAATGATTTTGAATGAGAATCTATTATAATAAAAAAAAAACTGGGTTTTTTTCTGTTCAGCTCCGGACCTGTTCCGATCTCAACTGAGTGCTTCGCTGGTGTAATCAATAAAACAAACCAGCATTTGTCTGCTATCATTTTTCATACTTTTGAAAAAGTTTGTTCTCAAATCTATCTTGTTAACTTTTCCATACTTTCACTATGAAAGTGGCTTTCAGTGTTCCGATCAAGTGCTTATGTGTGCCTTTAGGAAAAATCTGAAAAATTGTGCTTATTGGTCAGAAGTTTTTGGGGATTGGGAGAGCTCCTGTTCTCCCAAGCGTGAGTTCCAACAGTGGCAGTGGGCTTAATGTCTAAGAAAAGTATACTGGAAAGATCAACAAAGAGAAGGATACCGGTGCCATTATTATAAGAGAGACAAAATAAATTTTATCCTGTACAACAGACGGGGATTTACACTAGTAAATATAAAATAACATTTCATCAATCACCATTATGAGAAATTTGCTGTGGCATGGTGAATACATCTTTAAAGGTATAAGTAAACACACACACACACACTCACACACACACACACACACACATGCATGCATATTGAGACGACTCCTGTATTCTTATCTATCATGCTAAAAGGCATCTATTTAGATATTATATCATCTCATATTAAACCGAGTAAACCTCCTATATGTGACACTGTCAGACTCAGTTTTTGCCTTTGATGGACTGCACAGAACAAAAAGTTCTTATCTTCGTCTTAGCCCTTCAGAGAATCGTGAGAGGTACCATATTTTGCTCCGTTAACAACTTACCAATTCCTCTGTCACATCTTTTGCCTGAGCAATGTCTGCAAAAACGTCACAGAGCTTCTGCACTTCAAAACTTGTCAAATTGGACTGAAATAGACGAATAGAGACTTCTGTGATACTCCAGCATAAATTTTATAATCATTCAATCCAAATACAATACTATTGAGCACCAAAGAGTGGGAGTAGAAGACAGATGGGTTTTAGTGCAGGGTAAGATTTAGATGCTCTAACTGCATTTAGATCGGGGCTGAGCTGTTGGTATCTTATTTCATAGTGCCTAAAATATTATTGTGAGTCTAAAAGTGAAAACATAAATGCATTATTCTCTTTGCCGATAAATCTTTTACACGAAATTTATTTTTGTCATCATTTGTAACATAAATTTTAAGAAGTAGGCCTACATGTACTATAAAATTTTGCGATACCGGTATTCAGTAGTTAAGTTATATCTTAGCATTTGAGGTTGAGCATTTTGGCATGGAATCAAATGGAACTAGATTACGTTTATGGAAGATTCTTTAAACAACAAGATGACATCCCAAGTATACCTCTACCATCAGAAATGGCTGTATGTCGATTACTTACATGTATGGAAGGATCTACTGTGTATATGTGATCTCCTTCGCCTTCACATGGTTCTGATGGTGGTGAACTTTCACACGGCTCTGCAAGCCGTAAAGAACACTCACATGGCTCTGCCGGTGGAGATGGACACACAATATCCTCCTCAGAGGGCGATGATGACTCCGAGTCAATGTTGGGATCAAGGATGGATAAAGTCACATTGTGCTCAAACAAGCTGTCCTCTGAATCTGAATCTTCATTCTTGGCAAGCTCAAAAGAATCTAAATTAGCCCCTACCTGAAATATATAAAGTATCAAGATACAGTAACACTAATACCAAATTTTTAGAAAGTAGCTTCATCTTCACACTTGCCCTCTTGATTTTTTTTCCTATACAATGACTGTCCAAGACGACTACCTGTCCAACGCGACCGTGACCACCCTACTTTACTGACCAACAGCTACAAAAACCTGCCCAAGACAACCAATTCATTCTCTTTTCACCAGACGTATTGCCATAATCATGGGCGTCTATCGCTGTGGACGAGTGATGAGCCCTTGTCCAAGCCGCCAATACCTATTCTTTTCATCTATTCTTGTTACACAGTATTAGCCCCTCCTGCAATTTATTCACTCGCTGACCAGCACTGAGCATTGCAAGGTTAGCGCTTGCCCATGTTGGTCATTGGGTAACAAATTTTCAGCTGCGGATGAGTGTGGCAAGCGACCATATTAATCTATTCACCTGTTATTACCCCCCACCCCCTCCCATAATTCTCAATACAGTGTAATTCCTGACCAACACCAAGGTTGGTAACAACAGACTTGCCACAGAGGTCTTATTTGTTCCATGAGTGGCAACAGCACATTAAATTTCTTTGTCACCCCCATGGGACTTTTTCATCTGATACATTTTGAACAACAACAAAAATGAAAAGCCAAGGCAACCGGCCCCCCTCAAAAGGGAAAAAGAAAATCCAAATAATATTCTAAAACATCTCACTCAGAAATGAAGGGTTTTTTTTTTCCTTACCTCATATTCATCTGAGGGAAAGGAGGGGAAAGGTTGGGTTTTTTTTCACTTCATATTCATTTGACCTATAGATCCAAAACGACCACCTGTCCAAGACGACTACTTTTCTCTCGACAATGAGTGGTCGTCTTGTACAGGTTCAACTGTACTTTGCTTGATGCCATTAATGCCAAGAGTTACTGCTAATTCTTTAATTCAGTTCACAATACTCAGAGTCAACAGTCGAGAAAGCATGGTAGGAAGCTAACTACAGAAAAGGTATACAACTCCAATTGACTTACTACTTTTTAACACTTTTTCATGCCTTCGTGAAGTTCATAATTTTTCTTCGGCATTGGCGAGTCCATTGGTACACTTATTATGCGGAAACATTATGAGAAAACATATTTTCCAAAACAAAAAATAGACTTTTGTATTCAGAGCCTCAAAAACGTGTTTTTTACACACTGGTTGGCAGCTGAATCAACAGCTGAATCAGATAAGTTGGTACACCCTAAAAAGAGTAAATAACTAACCTCACACATGAGCCAAGACATACTTTGTCGTCGAATACCATAGTCTATCGTCAGTTCTTCTCCTTTGTGTATGTCACGGACAGCATAGAAGGCAAGTCTGGGCTCTCCTGAGACAACATCCGTAACCAGAGGACTATGTATGCGGAGATTTGGTCGTTTAGAGTGGTTTAGCAGACGAGCATAAGAGTCAAATCTGCGAGTGGCGTCTGTTGCCATACGCTTGCCCTGGAAGAGTGAACATAAAAGTGATTTAGTATTTTAACATGAGACCCCACAAAATGGATTCCGAGGACTAGAACATATCCCCTATGTAGTATGGGTATGAGAGATACAGAGAGAGAGAGAGAGAGAGTGCAGGAGGAAGAGAGAAAGATGAGAGAGAAGGAGCGAGAAAGATGAGATTGAGAATTAAGGAAAATTTTCAAATGTTTATGTGTACTTTTCACAGCTGTTTTTCTGTGACCGTGAGAGATTTTTTACTTGGTCTTTATATTATCATTAGTACTGCCATAACTGTAAATTCTTAAATCGAGATTCATAATGATATAATATACACCCACATGCTTTTATGTATACCCTATTTTACGGCAGTTTTATAAATGTGATCATTATGTAATGCGCACTGAGCATTTTTTGAAAATGGAAATGCGCATTATAAATGCTATGTATTATTATATTATCAGGGATGCCAACTCAACCAAAAAATCTTACTGAACTTTTCGCGATCCATCGCCATAAATGAAAAATATTTTAATAATCTGTTCTACAAACTGTAGAAACATGGATAATTTTAAGTTAAAAGGGGCTGACGGAGCTGTCGGCGTTGACGGAATTCCGTAAATTTACGGAAAATTGGCATCCTTGTATTATTATTATTACCCTAATATACAGGGCTCTCAGTTATAAACTTTCCCAATCAACCCCTGAACTTTGTCGGAGAATCATGATAGACGAAACAAAGTGTACAAGTACAGAAATTGTAAAAGGAAGAACAAGAAAACGAGCACTGAAAGGATCCATGAGCAAACACAACAAAGTATACATACAATGGCACAAAACAGAAAAGGCAAATAAACAGTCTGCCACCACTGCAACTATAAAGAAAGCTGCCTTAAAACATTCACAGAAAAGCCCTGACAGCCCTGAATTAAAAGGTTTATCTACACAACTATTTATTATGTACTCATTCCGCAACCACTGATCTCAGCCCCGGATTTTCTCCAAGACGCGAACCCTGGATTTTTGCGGATACACGTAAGTCTGAGAGCCCTGAATATACCAGATCCACCTCTTAATAGGCACAGGGAAGAAGAAAGATATAATCAAAATAAGATTTAAGATGTAGCATATATATATATATATATTTTTTTTTTTTAATGAAAATAGATCTGTGAACTGAGGCATGATATTTGAAATGTCTAAATCTTTCTCACATTGACAAGAAAATGTTACTGTTAGCGAATCAATACATAAACGATTAATAACAATACCCTCTGGAACATTTCTGCCAAAAATCATGCCTCAACTTTAAAATGAAGTTCTGAAACTCAAGTGACTTGCTATCGCCGAGGGGATAGGAAGTCAACACAAAATTATATAGATTTCCAGTTGAAAATTACTAGGCGTCACCATTTTGGAGCATCATCATCATCATTGCCTTTCTCACCCTGGACCAGGGTATAGGCCACAAACAAACACTCTCCACTTTTCTCTA
>JAUKPP010274873.1:0-10993 GCA_032273245.1 Phyllaplysia taylori | reverse complement strand
AAAGAACACTTTAATGCCCCCTTCTCCCCCCCCCCCCCTTTCTGTCTCTTTCTCTCTCTCTCTCTTTCTCTCTCTCTCTCTATCTCTCTCTATCTCACTCTCTCTCACTCTCTCTCACTCTCTCTCTCTCTCCCTCTCCCTCTCTCCCCCTCTCCCTCTCTCCCTCTCTCTATCTGTGCCCGTGGAAAAGAATGTCAAGAAAAAGTCATTAAGTTTTAGTTGTAGTTGGTTTACGTCCCTATAAACGCCAAACGGCCAGCTTTTCGGGCCGCCAGGGTCACAACATCCCAACAGAGAGACGGAGATGCTCGTTCATCGTGAGTACAAGGCTTCCACCCTCTGCGTGATATGTGAAGAGCCTACCCTTTGCACCACAGACAATCCTGATACGCCTGCTTTAATTCATTCTATGTGTAGTGCACGAAAAGACCTCATTATATATGTCCCTCATCTTTGGATTGCCAATGATCGGCATGCCCAGGACTCCACTTCCATTGGCCATGTTTTATTTTGGCTGTTGCATCTTAGATTTAGTTTTCAGTTTTTACATCCATGCAACACTATAATATGGTCATTAAAATAGACTGGCGACTACGAATCTGCTTGCCATACCGGCGCTGTGGTGTAATTGTTAGGCTCTTCGCCTTGCGTACGGAAAACCCCGGTTCGATCCTCGATCACGGACGATCTGGGGTTTTTTTCTGCTGGGATATTTCCCTCTCAGCCCGGGTTCGCCCTGGCAGGCAGGGTCGAAGTAGTGCGTCTCTTAAATGACTTAACTTACACTGTTGCAGGGGACGTAAAACTGATAACCAAACCAAACGACCAACGCGAGCTGAGGTTGTGATTGAGAGTGACGAATCCCAACAGAAAGACGCAGATGCTCGTGCCCACGTGAGAGTCGAATCCGGGTCTTCTGAGTGACAGACGAAGAGCCTAACCACTACAGGACAGACGCGGGTCAACACTTTAGAAGAAAAGAGCGCTCGCCATAGTAAAACAATACGATGGCGATTGAAAAACTAAAATTTGATCAAAAGACATATTATCATAAAGACCTTTATAACTAAAGACAACATGTAATAGTTTCAGACATTTTTGTTAAAGCGACTGGTTGTCATAAATATTAAGACAGTCACAATTAAAGGATTTAATTTTTGTGAGCTCTACGATTTCACCAGAACGACCGTGTGTGCCTTTTAAAATTATTAATATTGTTTATATTATATTAATCTACACGGATTTCCATATTTCGGTTGTTTTGTTTACGCCTATCTATTAGTCTTCAATACTATAATAGGCCTATGGGCATATTGATCTACTTAGTCTAAAAGTCTTTAAGGGCCTAAGATTTAATAAGCTTTTTGCTGGTGTAGAGACTCATTTGCAAAACTAAAACAATAAGAGTGTGTAGTCAGGCAGACTCCAAAGATACTAAACAGAGATAAAAGTGACCTTATGAAGATGTCAGTTCTCGTAATGATAACCCTCTCGATGAAGCACAGTAGGATCTTGATAATAAAATAATCTCTCATAAAGGTCAACATTAGAAGGGTCAAATTCTAGTTCGGAAGGCCTTGTGTTATCAAGCCTAATTACTCAAGACGGAAATCTTATCAAGCAATCATCATTCCTTCGACGTCTTGTCTCTTGAGACATGGATCTTAATCAGTAGCCTTGCTTGGTATGATATAGAATTAGAAATAGAGTGAAGTAAAGGCTACGTAGCCTATCATTACCACAAGTAAAATATTTACCGGGTAGACTTGCGTTCTGCATTCAGTGGAAGGCCCAAGCGTAAACCCCATAGAATGAATATCATTAAGTAAATTACATTCATCGGCCGTATTCCCCCACCCCCTCCCCCTCCTTGAATGTCTGTTTACTGCTAACTGTCTCATTATTGTGGCTGGGTCAATTTTAAGCATTTTGCTAGCATCGAAGCGTTTTTTTTTGGTTTGTTTGTTTTGGTGTTGGTGCTTTTTTTTTTTTTTGTTGGTTTTTTTTTTACCTCAAGGCCTATAGTTAGCACTAACCAAGCTTTTCTAAACTTCACAAAGACTTGGGTTTTGTTAAGCGCCCAACTGGCATACTAACTAGTAATCTAGAAGCTGCTTGCAATAGCCAGCTCTCAAAAGTCAGAAACTTTTCATCAAAGTCTTAAAATGGTAATGAACTCTCTTATTCTTTTCTCTCTAAAAGTTGGGGCTGCCGCTGCTGCTGCTGCTGCTGCTGCTGCTGTTGCTGCTGCTGCTGCTGCCTGCTGATTATAAATTTTATTGAGCCTCCAGTCGTTCCGATGAATAAAGTATCTGGCCGTCACCTACTGATATAAATTTAATTTTCTTAATTAATGCCCCCTTCTGTGATCTCCAAACTTCAGCACAACCCAATAATAATCTTGTTTGAGTTTCTCATTTACATCGATCGATTCTTAACATAAATATCTCGAAAGAACCGGCGTGTGGTGTAAACGTGTAATATTTCTAGATAAGCCCCCCCCCCCCTAAAAAAAAAAGAAAAAAAAAGAAGAAAAAGTTAACCAATATACTTTATTTGTCACAATACTAGGATAATGGGTGGTTTGGGGGGGGGGGGGGGGGGGGGTGCACTGCTCTTGAAATGTAGGAACTGACATTGTCATTAATTAATTAAAAAAAAAAACAACCATCAATTATTCTTTTTTAAAAAGCCATCACTTATTCTTTTTTAAAAAGGCATCAATTATTTTTAAAAAAACCAGCTACTCTAAGGGAGGTAACAGAGATATCATAGCTTGATAAGAATAGCCGCTCAATGTTGTAAGACACGCATCTAGTCGTGTGTATCTTACTTGTCTTGTGTCTCGTCTCATATTCTCTTGTCCTCTCTTGCCTTAATTTTTTACCACCATCGCTAGTCTTCACCCAGAAATCAGCAACAGCAACATAGCATCAACACCAGGAACAAAATACAACTTAAACACTAGCCATAACGACAACAGTAATACCAGTCTAAATACTAGTTACAGCCATCACAGAGTCAATCCAAACCCAGGCAGATCTAATAAAACTATGTTTATTCATGAGCAGTAGTACACAATCTGCTAGCGGACATAAATAATACTATTATGCAAGTTTATTCGTGTCAATTTTCAATATTTATCCATGTCAGTTTAACGTTATACTATACATTGCCATACATAATAATGCATTTATTGGTGATGATAATAATGTACACGAGACAACAGCTTTGAAGAATAAAATTATTACAATACATCAAAAACAAAACAATACCGGTATGACAAAGATTACTTAATGAATCAAAGGCACCATGAATAACATTAATGATTCTCGTCAACATAATATTAATATCAATTTGAAAGTGTTTTGGCAAGACAATACAGATCCTATCTCTTTGATGATAATACTAAGAAACTGGGAGTAGAAACCCATATTACAATACAGTTATGTACTCATTCAAATTGTTCAATGAACTTAAAAACTATAATTTCCTCATACGAGAATAAGCTGGGGTTTGGTTGCACTGGGTTCTAGCCCAGTTTGACACAAGAACTATAATTTCTGAAAAAATATTTTATGCATACTGAGATCTCTCACTCTGATGTCGTAGCACAGGCGGCCACTCTTCCCATCCTAGGAAACTCTGACTACTATAAGTATAATACAGTGGATTGCAAGGTTTGGTTTGGTTTGGTTTGGTGACCAGTTTTATGTCCCCTGCAACACTGTAAGGTCATTTAAGATACGGGCTACTTCAACCCTGCCTATCAGGGCCAACCCGGGCTGAGAGGAAAAAAATCCCAGCAAAAAAACCACCCAGATCGTCCGCGATCGGGGATCGAACCAGGGTCTTCCGCATGACAGGCGAAGAGCCTAACCATTACACCACAGCGCCGGTGAGGTTTGGTTTGGTTTTGGTTTAACACCCCGTGCAACGCTGAATGGTCAATAATTACGAGGCGAGAGAACCGAATTTTTACGTCCAACTCCGATAGGACGGGAATAGGAGCCATGAAAACTCCGGAAAAATGCCAGTGAACCTCCCCGGATTCGAACCCGGGACCTCCTCGTCTGGAGGCGGGCACACTACCGCTCAGCCACCGACACACTCTAATTGCAAGGGTGCTGCAATTTAGGGGACATCTGCTTAATGAACGAAGAGGTAACGTACCCACCCCTTCGTTGTTCTACGCTATCTTTTGTTAATCTAAACGCATGCATAAATCTCTTGTGGTGGCGCCTATGAATTCTAGAAAATATGACGTCAGAGTAAACGGTCTACGTATAAATTATTGTATCCCAATCACTGCTTCTTGAGCCGGTCAACCTCTTTATGTATCTCATTTTTCACTTCCTCTCATCTCCTTCGCCCTGCTGTTCTTTCCCGTCCTTCTCTGTCCCCTTCTTCATTCTCTTCTGTATGTAGCCCTTCCTGTCTAAGACAAACTGGGGGTTACAGACCAGTGTGTATGCCAGAGACCATTGGAAGGCTGCGTGTTGTCGGCGTCTGTAGCGGGTGAGCTCGGCCGAACCTTGGGTAGGAACAAAGAGAATACAATAATTATTGTTTATGATGATTATAACTTTCTTCTTTAGATAGAGACTCTTTATCCATAAAGAATTCGTATATGGAATTGTATGATATTTAAGTGGTATTTAAACGTTAGGCTGATATGTTTAGGCGTATAATGTTAAATTTACCTCTATATGGGTCCATGAAATACATGTACAATAGTTGGGAATGGTAAGTCTTCAAAAAGCGAGGTTATCGACAGAACTTGGCAGATGATGCCAGAGGTAGCATCTAATTCAGAGTAATTTAGGAACAAGTCGTGAAATGTGAGATATCAAAGAACAAACGAAACAACAACAACAAAAAAACCCAACCCAAAATGATTAATACAACTCTTTTGTGAAACAGAATTAAAACGCCATGTGGGGTTTGTGATATAATGATAACATAAATCAAAGATACAATGATAGGATAATGCTTCTGATACGTTATGATTCCATCATTGTATCATGTGCAGATCTAGACCATTTTGCAAAATTTCACGATATGAAGCTAGACGACAAAATTGGCGTCATAATACGAATATAAATATAAGTATCAACGTTGTAATTCTCTAAACACATCAACAATAAAAATGAAATAAAAAAACACTTCCCCCTCCCCCGGATCTTTTTCCGGTTTTTTAAAGCAATTTGTCATCAATCAAATAATATAATGTGCCGGTAGCAATAATGAATTAGTATTTTGTCTACCCATAACATTATTGTATGAAATGGAGTTAATTGCTCGGAGGATTATAGCAATGATGAATAATAATGTTATGTAACACTGACATGGGTTAGCAAAATGCACTCTGCCCCCTCGGGAAGACCTGCATGGGACAGCACATCTCAAAAGGGGTGTCTATATAAGGGACCTTAAGGCCACAAACTGCCGTTTTCAGGGGAACAAAATAGGCAAACAAAACTGACCTTTTTAAAGCAAAATAGGAAAGGCGACAACATAAGAAAGTCAGGAAGCTCATAAAAAGAAATTGTCACCAATCGTTGTCCAAGTGGTCATAGGAAAAAAAGAACTAGGAAAAGACTAAAAACGGTTCTGACTCTAGTGGACCGAAAGACCATTCCTCCAATAGCAAGGTGTGTGTATGTGTGTGTGTGTGTGGGGGGGGGGGGGGGGAAGGGGGGGGGGATAGGATTCGTAATTCACGGACGATGATGTTAAACTTCTTTTTCTGTTTCTGTGCCCTTACCTTTCATATCCTCCCACTGGGCATCAGTGAAGCTTCCAGCTTGACCAGCTTCTGGATCTGTGTCTGCCTTGTGATCTTCTCCTTCAACCACCGGAACTGACGTCACAGCGTTAGCACCTGGTGATTCTGCGGTCTGTTTTGTTTCATTTCCAACTTTGCCCTCCAAAATTGTAATCTTAAAGTTGATGATTGGTTTTGTATTCTTTGGATTGCCGGCATCACTGGCGACTTTATTTCCTCGTGGAAAAGTCCTGAGGACGAGGGTAGTAAGGAAATGAAGAGAACAGAATGTCACACATACACGCGTGAATTGTGTTCTTTGCATTGGAGACCCAGCACACAGTGTTTTCTTGGCATACAATTAAGTTATACAGATATTATCACACAGTAACGATTGAAACATTTAATGTTTCAATACATTGCTAGACGTATAGACAGTCATACCTCCGGGTGACGCAAAAAATACCGTAACCCACAAAAATGCCCGTAGAAATGCTTAAAATAAAGATAGAAACACAACATTTCCTGCAAATATTCTGAGATCAAGCGGAATATTTGTGACAAAGTCACAGACAAAAAATCAAAGCATAAAGGAAATTCTGCCGCATCATGCTCCATAATGTGATGCCTATTTCGGGTACGCATCCTCCCTCTCAGGGGCTCGACAAAGTTGCCTATGACACTCTCAAGTTGTTCCAAAGGAGTAATTGTGATATCATTGGTAACAGTGTCTCTCAGCTTCTTCTGGGTTTGAAAGTTAAACAATATTTTTATCGTTTAGATCCTCTAGGGGCAGACATCTAGGGGGTTGAGGTCAGGACTGTTTGAGGCCTTTGGATTCACTGTGCCACGATGGGTGATTCTCTGGTCATAATGGTCCCTCAATCACTGACGGACAGGTCTTGCGGTGTATGGGGCAGCACCATCTCGATTAAAATATTAACCTGCCCTAAAGTTAATTCCAACAAAGGTCTTCAAAACCTGGCCATGATCTTGAGGTAACAATCGGAGGTGACCGTTAGCGCTTTTTCGTCTACGTCCAGGAAGAACTAGGGCCAGGTGATGCACTGGCGACTAATGACGCCCCAGGTAGTGACTTTCAAACCGTGTAAAGTTCCCCGGCTCTTCATCAGGCTTTGCCAGACCATAGTTTTCTTTTATCGACATTGCCGTATAGGTAAAAGTGTGTTTCATCACTAAACCATAATAATATCCTGCTTAGCAATGTCTCGTAGTCTTAAATCGCATGAAGCAATCATCTACGCCTCAGAGCGTGCATTGGTCAAAATGGGAGTCATATGGAGCATGTGATATAAATTCCCTCATACTTTAAATTTTTGTCTGATATTTTGTCACAATAAATCTGGATGGTATTTGAGTAATTTTTTTTTTTGTGTGTAAAATTTCGTTATGGTGCTTCCAAAATGGACTTTGGCCGTTATGGAATAAGGCCATTACGCAATTCCCCACATCATAGTGCATCATTTAGTATTACATTTGTTCAAAGATAACGCTCCTTTCACTGAAATTTAAACTATCATAATATGGATTTTCTTTGTAAAAAGTAGAGTCTGGCCAAATCAGTTTTTCCCCATTATCTCAGAAGCGTAAAAAAATGAGTTAGGCCTTATTGGAAACACTATGACGATTGATGTTTCTATCTTCATTCTTCCAGTTTCTATAGGCGTCTTCGTGGGTAATTTTTTTTTTTTTTTTTTGTGTCTGTGGGCACAGGTTGATGCACAGATAGATGGATAGATAGATAGACAATATAAGTAGGTAGGTAGTTAGGTAGGTAGACAGGCAGGCAGGGAGGCAGGCAGGTAGGTACGTAGGTAGGTAGGTTAGTAGGTAGGTAGGTAGGTAGGTAGGTAGGTAGGTAGATAGATCGATAGATAGATAGATAATTAAGGAAAGAGATAATGATTATTACGAAGTGAATAGTTGCAGTTTCAGAAATTCAACACGTGTATTTAATGACCACAATATTATCATTATTGTTTTACCGTTTGTCATTTTTCTTCTTGTGGTCCCCATCTTGAGGTGGTGCTGATGACGAAGAACCGGTCAGTAGCCTGGACTTTGTCTCCTGAGACATTTGCTGTAGCAGGTGGACAAACGTGTGCACCACGGGGTGGTTGTGGTAGTTCTCTAAGTGAAGGAAGCCCACATAGCGCTTGAAACCTGGTGGTGGTGTAGAAACGATATCGCAGAAAATGACGTGAATTTGGCATACTTTGGCTTGAAGTAGTCATGGTTTGGTTTTGTTTTGTTTTTAGGCTTCTTATAATATCACAGGTCATTTTCGAGGCGGGGTATGTCCACTCTAGTTATTAGACTCAAACCGGTTTTTGTTTCGGTTTGGTTTTGGCTTAGCGCCCAATGCAACATTGTAAGATCATTTACAAGGTGGGACCTCCGAATTTTACGTCCATCTCTGGTAGGACGGGTTTTAGCCCAACCTGGGCTAAGTGAGGTAAATCATTCTGCAGAAGAGAGAGGGAGAGATTTGTCTAACGCGGGGATCGAAGTTCTATTCAAAAGCAAAGGGAAGGAACTTCAATTCGACCATAAACATTACAGTTTTCCCACACCATCAATCTTTTCTCGAGAGAGGAAAACAAATGAGTCAATAACCCTGATAAGTAATCGGCGCTTGTGGTGTATTGGTTAGGCTCTTCGTCTTTAATGCGGAAGACCCGAGTTAAATCCTACGTGCGATGATCTCTTTTCTCCTGCTGACATTTATCTCTCTCACCCCGGGTTGGTTGGCCCTGGTAGGCAAGGTCGAAGTATCCCGTCTGTCAAATGACCTTACAATGTTGCAAGGGACGTGAAACTGGTAACTAAACCTAACCAAACTGTATTGGTCCTTACCGTTATCACTGAGCTCGTACTTTTTGGGCAGGATGCTGGTGTCCAAACGTGAGATGAGGCAGATACCCAGGGCCAGAGACTTGGCCAGTCGGAGCAGACAGGAGACGAACCCGATGAAAATGTTGTAGAAGAACAGGAAGTAGGTCGTCGTGAACAGAACGCGTCTGGAGAGAGAAGGTATTATAATATGTATTCAGTGATCTCTTTTATTATTAATTTATGCCGACATCGGGTCTTAATTTGTGTGTTTTGCCTCTTGTAGTAGTTTTGGGAGTATTATACTTCCCAGGTAATTGAGATATATGTGTTTGTGTATATGTGTGTGTGTCTGTGTGTGTTTGTGTGTGTCGGTGTGTGTGTGTGTGTGTGCGTGTGGGGGGGAGGGTAATCAAATAATGTTAGCCTGCTTTAAATCCAGGGATCTGCGCTGCATGAATGTTCAGTTAAATAGCTATTATTGTTAAATGCATGCTCTACACAGCAAAGAGAAAGGAATCAGAGGATAGCTGAAGTGTATTATTGAGCCACTTACTCTTTTGATAGTCTTACCCAAAATAGTTTTAGAAAAATTATAATCAAAGGAGAATTTATTTGGTCTAAAGACAACGTAGGTAAAACAAAGTTGTTTCTCTATTTTAATATTATACTGGTACTTTCAGTGTCTTTTTGAAAATGAGATGCACTGCCACAGACGATCTGATTGGAATGCAAGCACTGAGAATGTAGCTGGGATGAAGGGAAATAACTGCATTATTTCGAAATGCTTTGCATGGTGTTCTGTTCCTTCCCTAGAATTATACCTTCCGTTTCTATTGGTCAGCCTTAAAATTGACAAAATCCTCAAAAGTACTTAGCAGGGTAACTTACCTATTGTCTATGGCGAGGGACATCTTGTGATCTTGTAAAAATGCAAATCGTCCCATTAAGTACTGGACGATCATGATGGTTATCAGTACCAGCACCCACGGACTGCAATGAGTGGAAAGAAATAATAAGAAAACCCGCAGTGACATACATTGATTGGTTCTTTTTTTCTTTTTTTTTTTCTTTTTTCTTTTTTCTTTTTTGGGGCGGGGGGGGTATGGGGGTGGGGGGGGGTGTAAGATTTAAAGAAATCTAAACTATTATGTTTAAAATGACTTTGGGCATGTATTTGTGTTTATAGTGGTAATGCAAAACGTAGCCAATTTGCTCGTTACCTTCACAACTGGATTAATTTATAATGTCTAAAGATATTCTTTTGAACAATGGCTTATTTGTTTCTTCGTGACATCGTTTTCTGATGTGGAAAAATCGCGATGACAGTTATTTTTACACCCAGCCAGGGAATATGGCTATACTTACATTAGGTACTCGATCGTGTCCGTTAGCCAATCGCTGAACGCTACAGCAATAATGACGACAGAGAGAACAAGAATGATGACGAAGAGACCGAAGCACACAGCCTGGATGACGAATGCTGAGGGGAGAAGGGGAAACTCAGTGATTAGAACTAACTTAATACTTATGAAAATAATAATAAAGGTGATTTATATAGCGCCAAATCCCAGTAGACTCTAGGCGCTGTACACTCACTGCGTATACATAATACTTGATTTCTAGTTTAGAGTATACCACGATCAAAAGTGTGTGTTACAGTTCCAAAAGATTATTTCCCTCCTTTATATTTTGAAAAGTGCGGTTCTGATGAATATTATGTTGAAGCTCTGTAATGAACATTTGAATGTTTGCTGTATCAAAAGACAGGGTATAATAAGTTGGGGAAAAACTGAAACGACTATAGTGTTTGCCCTAGAATCAACGAAAACCAGCCCACGCTCTCAACCTCCCATCCTAAAAACGTAACAGTCATTCAGAGAAAACAACAACAACAACAACAACAACAACAACAACAAATTAATAATAATAATTGCCCAATCCAACCTGAATCTAACCAAGGATATACCTTACCCCAGGCGATGTAGCCAACTTGATAACCGGCATAACGCACGCTTCCAGTCTGGGAACAAATTATGGGTTAGGGTTGTCGTTTTGCGACGAGGAAAATCACAACTAGACTATTTTATTATGCCGAAGTATGGGTGGAGCATAAGTATATTATTTGTGAAGTAAGGACTGAAAAAAGTAAATCTATTGTAATATACAGTTTTTTATATTTTTTTATATTGATCGATTTTAAACGGAAATAACTCTAAAACGGTAAGAAATAAAAGTAAATGGTTTTCTGCACACCATTCTCTGGCCATTTAAGTTTTGTTTGTGATACTTAATTAGATTATGTTGATACAGACAGCATTTTTAAAAGGAGTTAACGGAACAAGGCCGTTTTAGGTCATGGCGTCAAAAGAG
>JAUKPP010274851.1:0-10995 GCA_032273245.1 Phyllaplysia taylori | reverse complement strand
CCCCCCCCCCCCAGCAATTACTCCTATCTACTTGTCTGTGCCAATACGGCTGAGTGGTGGATAGGGAGATAGGTAGCTTTCCAACGGAGATAGTCTTAAGAGGGATCCAATGGGATTAAAATTTGATGGGGATAGATGAATAAAATCACGAAGGGAAAAGGTACTTCTTTACTTTCCGTCTTTGAGGACCTGTTTATTTTTTATTTTTAAAAAATGTGGCTGAGAGGAACTCTAAATCCGAGCAAAAAGATTGAGAAATTCTATATTTCTTCTCGTGTGGCTCAAACCCTGGTTTCTTGTGTGGCAGGATGAACGCCAAACTCTTTCACCACAGACACTGGTTTGTGAGTTTATACTGAGAAGTAACATGCTATTCGTCCGTCTCTTGCCTCCGTTGGATTCACTAGTTATGAATAGCATGGCAAAGAATTAACACCTGCCTAGGAAAACATAGCCCAAAAAATCAGACAAAACCCTCTTAAGATAGGGACAACATCACATGCCCCCCACTGCCTCATTTGGTTTGGTTTTTTTGGCTTGAAACACTGTAATATGGCTAAAAACAGCTGAGGCTGGCGCCTCTATCAATAACCCACTCCTTACAACTACAACACCCTAAGATTATTTAAGGGACGGGTTATTTCAACCCTGCATGCCAGGGCCAACACGGGCTGAGAAAAACCGGATAGAACTAAACAGAGAACCGAAACATACCTACCTTTATCATGCGAAAGAATGTTACGTGTTTCCGCGCGTGTCTTCAATTTCGTGACCACATGGCAGAATTTCCTACTTCCTCTGATACCCCCTCAATGTCAGCATCAAACATGTCGTCCACCAGTGTGAGGTGCTAATGGTGTTTGGCCCCACATTGTTACGATTTGAGGTGAAAAAAACATCTACTAATAGATGAAAATAACAACTACCCACACATATTTTATAATAATTACGGAAACAAAAAATCACGGGTAGGTAACTTAGAAATTGGCAATAAAATATTATAAAATATCGTGTCATATAAAACAAGTCATGATTTAAATTTTTCACTCTTCCGCCTCTTTGCATCCGATCAGAAGAGTTTATGATCACGTGATCCCACAGTTAGACTTCAACAATTGAATCTTTGCGTGCATACTTTTCTTTCTTTTGTAAGTTACTGACGCAGCCCGGAAGCTGACCCTCTCACAGTATTATAGTAAGCTTTTTGGGGGACTCTGTCCCAGCAGAAGAAAAAAAAACACATGCCGATCAAACAAGCTTCCCTACGTGGGCCTAAAGTCACATTATGCTCTGCATGATAGTTAAATATCCTAACTTTTACCCCACAGACCACCCCCCCCCCCCCCCTTTAAAAAAAAAAGAACATAATATATTGATCGAAATGGTTTTCTTCATGAGTTTTGTTGCTGTTCGAACAGATACAGCAATCAACTTCCCAACAGAATAGAAACGATGGTATGGTTTGGTTACCAGTTTTACGTCCCCTTCAAAATTGTAAGGTTATTTAAGAGACGGGCTATTTCGACCCTGCCTGTCAGGGCCAATCCGGGCTTAAAGGGAAACAAAATTCGGATCATCCGCACTCGGGATCGAAAGGGGTCTTCCGCATGATAGGCGGAGAGCCTAACCATTACACCACTGCGCCGCTGAATAGAAAAGAGACAATAGCATAAGTGCAAAATAATGTCAAGCAAGAACACGTTACTGCAGTATTGACGGCTAAAACAGCCAAAGATGCTGGCACCTCTATAAACAATAAGTTTTTAAAAACTAGTGCATCATGCATTTAATGAATAAATGTATGAATGGTGTCTGTTCGATATTTGTAGGCCATTGGCCCATAAGGGGCCCGGTGGTCGAGGGATTAGGCGGAGCGTCCTTTGACCTGTTTTGTCTTTTGCCGGCCAGACTCATCTATATATTATGATATAAATAAATCTATAAATGAATACGTCTTAATAACTACCAGATGAAAAGAACAAGACACACACTTATTTTAGAGTGCTTAAGTAAAAAGAAAATCTTATCAAAATTATTATTAACCTAAAACCTATAAATTAGCGATGAATATTGATTCATATCAACCACGTCATGATTCTAGTTTTTTACTCTCTTATGACGTAGTAACGCGCTAGAGTAGGAATTATTGAACTCTTTTTCGTATACATTTTTCATTCTCTTTCCGCTTACTAATCCAGACCGAGTTTGCATCTTTTTATGAAATTATAAGCTCTTTGGGCCTGTAGACAATAGTTTAGACCGAAAGTAGACCTTGCTCAAGTTTCTAACACTTAAAACGGTATCGAGTCGATAAATTGACAATGGCCTAATTTTCCGTGAAAAACAGTGCAGCTGTCCAGTGCACTGACACATAGGCTTCCAGGGTCTTCTGGGAGTTCGAAAGGTAGAAGTTTATCTTTGCGCTAAATATACAGGGTGTTTTTTTTATATTGATCGATTCTAAACTGCAGCAACACTAAAACCGTAAAAGATAAAAGTAAATGTTTTTTTTGCACATCATTCACTGGCCATTTAAGTTTTGTCTGGGATACGTAATAAGACTATGTTGATAGAGAAGGCATTTTAAAAAGGAGCTAGCGAAAAAAAATCTATCATTATTAAAAAAGAAACACCCTGTATTTCTTAGTTAACTACGACCGGTATGTCAGGTTAGTTTTTTTTAGTTGGTGGCAGGTTGTTGTCAGTTTCTTTTTTTAAATCAGAAATTGGCTTGCTATACACCTGGCAAAAGAATTTGATCCGAGTGGATGGATACTGACGGTACATTTCCACAGCACCTTGGCATTTTACATCTACGATATCAGTGACTATATAATTCTAGACGTGAAGTAACAAATACGAATGAGAGAAAATTTTACAAGGGAAAATTAAATATTAACTTTAATGTTTTAGGGGAAAATTGTAAATAGGCCTATAAAACCAAACGTTTCGGCTTGCTAGCTTATTTTTGTTTCGGTTCGGTTCTATAACGTCATTTCGGAGTCGAGAACCATTCCAAAGTATTTGGAGTAGGGATTAATTTTTATATTTGCCCGGGCGGCGGCGTAAAAACCTTTTTCTTTTCGGTTTTCAACCAAGGAATCTTTAACGTTTGCAACGTACACACGAGGCCTCCAAGGATGTTTGTCATTCTCCGAGAAGACAAGGTGTTTGTCTTACCTACCCTAAGATCAGGGGTGTGGTTGAAAAGGAAGGACTAGGCAAGGAAGAAGAGAAGAGGCGACACCAGTAGCAGGGAGTAGGAGGAAACAAGAAAGAGAGTGAGAGGAAGAGTAAGAAACTAGTCGAAAGAGGAGGAGGAGTTTATTTGAATTAACATGCGAGCACTGCCCGGGGTTTGAACCCATGACCATTGGCATGAGAGGGAAACATCATAACCTCTAGACCACGAGAGCTCCCTTGCTAGCTTTCGTTGGGGATGAAAAAAAGGGGGGGGGGGGGTGTGAGGGAGAAACACACTACGACAGAAGTGCAGGAAAGTGGAAACAACAACTTCAGTGACTATTTAATAATAACGATCGCATTATAATAATGATAGCGTGTATCTCTAGCTCGAAAAAAAATTGTCAAGACTCTAGACAATCTATCATCACTACAGCACACTAAAGTCAGAGACCTTCTCAAGTTCCTAGGAAGTATAAAGTGCAAGCTTTCACTTTACAAGCATTCAAACACTAATATTATAATGGCAAGATCTTTCGTTGTCTATATAGCTGGGTACCCATTTACACCTGGGTGAAGTGAGGAAAATTCGTTTTAAGTGCCTTTCCCTAGGGCACCGAGCTAGGATTCGAACGTGTGACCTCATGAGTACGAATCCAACAGCCATTTAACTTTCGACGACGTAATAAATTATTTATATTTTTATCACTACTTTGCACGGAAGTCAGAGGATGGCATACCAAAGAGAGAGTTCTGGGGTCGCCTTGGTCTAATCCTGACTCTTAACCCATGACCATACCCTAACCTAACACCCCCATCCACCAACCTCAGCCCTGTGGCCTTATTTCTAACCCTTACCCCAACCCCTGGGAGTCTCCTACCGATCGACCACTATAGGACGCCATCTCTAACCCTTATCCTATCTCATACTGCTGTTTGTACTCACGGTCGCAATTCCCTACACCTGGAGCCAACCCATAGTCCGAACCCCTACCTTTCGTGTCTAGTTTTATCCATAACGGAGTGGATTCTCGCTGTTGCTGCTGTTGTTTTACTGTTGTAGCTGCTGTGGCTGTTGTTGCTGTTGTTGTTTTTGTTGTTGCTGTTGCTGCTGCTGTTGTTGCTGCTGTGGCTGTTGTTGCTGTTGCTGCTGCTGTTGTTGCTGTTGCTGCTGCTGTTGTTGCCGTTGTTGCTGCTGTGGCTGTTGTTGCTGTTGTTGTTGCTATTGTTGCCGTTGTTGCTGCTGTGGCTGTTGTTGCTGTTGTTGCTGTTGTTGTTGCTGTTGTTGCTGTTGTTGTTGCTGTTGTGACTGTTGCTGCTGTTGTTACTGTTGTTGTTGCTGCTGCTGCTGCTGTTGTCGCTGTGGCTGTTGCTGCTGCTGTTGTTGCTGTCGCTGCTGTTGGTGTTGTTGCTTCTGCTGTTGCTATTGCTGCTGTGGCTGTTGTTGTTGCTGTTCCTGCTGTTGATGTTGCTGTTGTTTCTACTGCTGTTGCAGTTGTTTTTGTTGCTCTTGCCGTTGTTGTTGTCGATGTGGTTTTTGCTGCTGTTGTTCCCACTACTTTTCTTGCCTCTGTTGCTATTGATGTTGTTGTTATTGCTGCTGTTTATGTTGTTGCTGTTAGGGCTAGCGTTATTGTTACTATTGTTTTTTGTTGTTGCTGTTGTTATTGTTGCTGCTGATACTGGTACCTTTGTTGCTGAGTTTAGTTACTGTCTTTGTTTTTGTTCTTGTTGTGGTTCTTGCTGTTCTGTTGAGTCTGTTGAAACTGTTGTACTCTTTCTATTTCATATAATATTATCTCTTTTCTTATATCTTCCACTCTTTTTGTGTTGCTTTTGCTTTCTCTACCCTCCCCCCCCCTCTCTCTCTCTCTCTCTCTCTCTCTCTCTCTCTCTCTCTCTCTCTCTCTCTCTCTCTTCGCCTCTCTCGATTTCTCTCTCTCTCTCTTTACCTGTTTTTCCTCTTTCTTTTTCTCTTTCCCATTCTAATTCCCTCTTTCCACGTAACTCTCTTTCTTTCTCTCTCTCTCTGTCTCCCTCTCTCTCTCTCTCTCTCTCTCTCTCTCTCTCTCTCTCTCTCTCTCTTTACGTGTTTTCCCTCTTTCACTCCCTCTTCTCCTTTTCTATCTCTTCTCACTGTCTTTCTCCTTTACTGTCTCTATCATTCACTTTCGCTCTCTTTTCCTTTTACCGTACTCTTTCTATCTGCTTTCTCTCTCTCGCTCTCGTTCTCTTTCTGTCTTTTCTTCTTCATTGTCCCCCCTCTCTCTCTCTCCTTCTATCTCTCTCTCTCTCTCTCTCTCTCCCTTGTATACTTTATAAACAGTATTAATAAATTGTCAAAGATGATTACAAGTATATTTATACCATACAAATGGTTGTTTTAGCATTACACTTCCAATCACAACTTGATACTCCATATGGAAATCTCGTTAAACCTCTGATTACAACTGGACACTTTCACCTGAGGAATAGATCCTGATATACAACCATAATACGAGCAATAATTCTTTTTATTATGTTGATAGATAGATAGATACGTTCTACACTTTTCAACAAAGATTTTAACAATAATGAAGCCCTTGGATATCCTACATTTCCTCGTGGTAGATGTGTAAAGCACACAAAGCGGTGTCTGTATCACATTTGTCGAGATGGGGCTTTTGCTGTTGTTGTTATTGTCTTTTGGCTTAAACAGCCGAAAAAACTTCTGCCTCTATACATTACTAACAGGAAAACTGTTGCTGTGCTCTGTCTTTTGGTGTGTTTTTCTCTCTTTTTCCTCAGAGCAAGATGAACTTCTTCTTACGACTCAACGTTCAATAGAACACAAGATAGAAGCACTCAGCAGCAAGCACACAACATATTTTGGTTTCTGGTGGCTTCTATAGAATGGTAGGTGTATGCTCTTCTCGCAATAATTCAAAATAAGGCTATTCCTTGTAAAAAAAAAAAAGACCTTACAGTGTTGCAAGGGGCGTAAATTTGGCAACCTAACTAAACCAATAATGACAATAGTAACGCTGACAAAGAAGTGGAAGGAGCAGACCACATCAGAGCACCCACCATCCACCAATGCAACAGCATTGTGAGCGTTGTAGAGTCATTCTAGAAACAAAGAGAACCGCTGACCACTGGTGTAACCGGCGCTGTGGTGTAATGGTTAGGCTCTTCACCTGCAATGCGGAAGACGCTCACGGACGATCTTCGTTTTTTTCGGCTGAGATTGGGATTTTTTCCCTCTTAGACCGGGTTGGAAATGAAAGGTAGGATCGAAGTAGTCCGCCTCTTAATTGACCATTCATTGTTGCAGGGGACGTAAAACTTGTAACCAAACTAAGTGTTACAAGAGGGTGGTTGGTGGTTGCTCTTTCAAGTTCTGTTCCAAGGCTGTAACGGCGGAAGAAGCTGGTGCCTTCATTAATAATAGATAGATTATGATATAGATTGCATTGATATAGCGCATACCCCCACTCGACTGCAGGCTCTATGCGCCTTGCAACTTCTGACTTCTAACTTCTGTCGAGCTCAATAAGACCCAAGTTCGATCCTACGTGTGGACAATCTGCGGGTTTTGTTGTGAGTTTTTGCTGGGATTTTCCCCTCACAACCGGGGCTGTGGTGTAGTGGTAAGGCTCTTCTTAGGCAAAAAATGTTTGTTTTTTTCTCTCTTTTCTCAGGGCAAAAAATGTTTCTTTCCTCTCTTTCCTCGGGACAAAAATGTTGTTGTTTTTCTCTTTCCTTATGGCAAAAACTATGTTTTCCTTTCTCTCCTTCCTTAGGGCAACAAAAATGGTGTTTTTTTTCTTTCTTTCCTTAGGAAAAGAATGAAATGTTACTTTTCTCTCTTTCCTTAGGGCAAAAAATGTTTCTTTTATCTCTTTCCTCAGTGCAAAAAAATTTTGTTTCTTTCTCTCATTCCCTGTGACAAAAACTGTTGATTCTTTTTTCTCTTTCCTTAGGGCAAAAATGAAGCTTCTCACTAGGACTTGATGTTCTCCTACCCATCGTAGCAATACCCACCGTTGCTTGATAAACTCTATTGGAACAGAGACGTTGTAGTATGGACAGTGCCAATATATCTTAAATTAATAGATGGCAGGTAAGAGTCAACAAGGAGAGATAAGATAAGATAAGTTAGGATAAGGATTTTTATTTGTTCATTTTACAGGAAATTTTGGGTAACAATTTCTGTCTTGATGCTTTTTCTCCTTCTCACTCTCTCTCTCTCTCTCTCTCTCTCTCTCTCTCTCTCTCTCGCACATATGCTTTCGCACACACAACCACACACACACACACACACACACACACACACACACACACATTCAGACACGTATACATACACACACGTATTCTCACACACACGCACATACCTGCACACACACCTGCACACATACCTACATACACTGACACACACATATACACACACACTCACACTTACAACATACTACAATACCAACACACGCAATCTCTCACACACAGACACGTGACACGTCACGTATACAGACAGACACACACACACACACACACACACACACACACACACACACACACACACACACACACACACACACAAACGCACATATTAACACATCGTCATTGTGCTAACATTTTGGCCTAAGTCATTTAGAGATAATCGATTTAAACTGTCTCACAGGCAAGAAAATTGACTTAGGTCCATAAAAATTTCACCAACTGATCAGTGCCGAACACATAGATTGCAATGGCTGTTTTTTTCAAATCCGAAAAAAAATGACTTAGGCCAAAATGCAAAATGGCTGAGGCCAAAACGACGCGCTGGTGTTCGACCATTAACTTGGCAAACATGTGGATCGTTTGGTTTGATTTCCAGTTTTACATCCCCTTCAACACTGTTAGGTCACTTAACAGACATACTATTTCGACCCTGCCTGCCAGAGCCACCCGGGCTGAGAGAGAGAGAAAATGCCGGCCGAAAAAAAAGCAGACCGTCCTCGACCGGGATCGAACTTAGGCGAAGAGCCTAACCATTACACCACAGCGCCGGTAAATGTGGATCAATCTTAATTCATCACAGTGCACTCTACTCACAAGATAACTTGTAGTTAAAACGAAATTTCCATTTACTGAAGAAATGTGTCGGCGCATTTCAATCATTTCAAGACATGATATGAAAAGAAGGTGTAAATAAGGGTTCCATAGATTGGTCGGTTGCATTTTGGCCTAAGCCTGACAAAGAGGGCAAGGGGGCTCTCGTAGTATAGAGGTTATGATGTTGACCTCTCATGCCAATGGTCCCGCATTTGAATTGTGCTTTCGGTACTTTAGAAATTGACGTCAAAATTTGTACTCCTTTCTTCATGGCTATTGGATGTTACCAAAAGTGTTGAATTTCACTTTAATGTTGCTATTTTCAGATTTCTAAATAAATTTCCTTTAATTTGATAATAAACACAAGAAGTTTCTTCACAAATATCGCGGCTTTATCATCGATCCAAAAGTTCCCCGTTTCTTTTGATGATCAGTATAAATGCAATCTATTATACTATGTGAGTGGCCACATGTTTGTTTTTTTAACATCTGGATTTGAAAACTCCGTAAATGACAACACGCCTAGTTTGATTTGGTTTGGTTATCAGTTCTACGTCCCCTGCAACAGTGTAAGTTCATTGAAGAGACCGGCTACTTAAACCCTGCCTATAAGGGCCAATCCGGGATGAGAGGACAAAAGTCCTATCAGGGCGGGTTTTTTTTTCTTTTGGGATTTTCTCTCTCAGCCCGGGTTGGCCCTGACAGGTTGAAGTAGGTCCATCAAATGACCTTACAGTGTTGCTAGGGACATAAAACTGGTAACCAATCACAACCATTCATACTGAGGTCATTACAATCACTATTCTTGGACCTTCGGGTTTAAAGTATAAAAAAGTATTTTGTGCGGAATAATCAAATAATTTCTAATCTAATTAATCTCGAGGTTGCAATTTGTTTTTACTAGTGAATTGTAATTTATATGAATCTTTGAACTGGAACCTTAGTTTTCCAACATTAATTGTTGCCGCCTTGTGTTACTTTTTTCTCTCAGTTCTCAGAGCGATACGAACGGTTACATCATTTCTCTTCTTTCTCAGAGCGTGACGGACTTCTCGTAAGGACTTGATGTTCAAATTGGTCCAGATAGAACGTAAGACTCGAGCACTCAGGGGCAGACTGAGCAAGAAGAAAATCACCGGTAGGTCCGTCAAGATGGGACAAATAGAAATTAGCAATAATATTAAAATAATTAATGTTGAATCACGTCCTCTTTACACTCATCCAGTGGAAGTTTCGCTAAATAAAGCACTTGGGCTTCAATATTGAAATCGTTTGCGTGCAAACTTTTCTTTCTATTGTACCTTAATAAGCCAGCACAGAGTTTGCCCTCCTACAATATCATAAGCTCTTTGGTGTGTCTCTTGTCAAGCATACGTGGATCACCATGGAACTTAAGGCCTTACTATACTATAAGGTCATTTGAGAGACGAGCTACTTTGACCCTGCCTGTCAGGGACAACGCAGGCTGAGAATGAAAATAATTACAGCGGGAAAAAAACCCGCAGATCATCCGCAGACGGGGTCGAACTCAGGTCTTCCGCATGATAGACTAAGAGCCTAACCATTACACCATAACGCTAGTGATCTGAGGCTGACGAGCGTCCTGGTGTGGTCTTCTCCTTCCACTTCATTCTCAGCGTTATTCTTGTCAATCAAGATAGGTCACTTCGAAATTGGCAATGATAATATAGTGATAAATATTGATTTCTACCAAACAAGTCATCTTAGTCTACCATGAACCATTAAATTACCATGAAACATGCATGAAATAGGCCTACCTTCTGCATTGTGGTTGAGTATTTTAACTTTTAGTACTGTTTGTATTATTGTAATTAAAGATGACTTTTCTTTTCATTTTCTTTCTTTCTTTTCCTTCCACGCGCGTTACAAACTCTGCTGAATCCTTTGGGATCCCAGATTGCAGTGTCTCTGTTGGAGAGCCACTTTCAGACTCGTTGTCCTATTTCCTTACAACGTTGCTCGAGACATTAAGCAAAAAACAAACAAAAAACAAACCAAGCCTAGCGTAATTGACCAAATTTAGATTTCGAAGAAGGTGAAGTTATCAGAGATATTTGAAGTTTTTGTTTTGATTACCAGTTTAAGACACTGGGTACTTCAACCCTGCCACGGCCAATCTGGGCTGTAAGAGAAAAAATCCCAGTAGGAAAATGAAAAATGCAGAACGTCCGCACGCGGGATTGAACTTGGGTCTTTGTCATGACAGGCGAAGAGCCTAACCTTTATACGACAGCTCCCGTTTACTCGAAGGAAAACGTCAGTGTGCTGCATTAAATAAAGACCCAACTGTGTAACTTTCACTATCAGCGAGTTTTTATTTCAATATTGTAGTACAAGCTAGAATTGGCGAAAAGAACAAAAAGACCTGGTGCCTTGAAAAATAAAAAGTTTCTAACTAAATTCCAACTAGCATAGCCAGTTAGTTCAAAGTTAGTTGTTTATAGAAGCACCAGCAACTTTGGCTGTTTTCGCATCTAGCTAGCTAAAACATCCTCTCTGACCTCAATTCATGATTTTGTAGTTTGGTTGCCATTTTTTAAATGATCCACTCCGAAGTGACCAGCGTCTACTCTGGTGTAATGTTTAGGCTCTCCGATTGTCATACGGAAGACCCAAATTCGATCCCACGCGTACACAAAGTGGGTTACCTTCAGCTGGGATTGTTTTTTTTTCATCTCAGCCCGGGTTCGCCCTGCCAGACAATATTAAAGTAGCCCATCT
>JAUKPP010274840.1:0-10995 GCA_032273245.1 Phyllaplysia taylori | reverse complement strand
TAATCTTGAGTGATAGGTCTATAAAGTATAAACAATGAGTTCACGGGTGATTTTCTTTAAAAATCCGGACTTTGTGAGAGAAATGCGTATTTCCGGAACGCATATCATTTTCTGATAAAATTCCGGAACGAATCCGGAAATTCCGGAACGGTAAGCATGTCTGATAACTGTTGGTTTATATTGAGGTTGGTTTTTAAGGCTTGACCTAAAACTACTAATCCTTGTCTCATGTACTTATACCACTTATCTTTAATGAAATGTTACCCTTGATGAAACCTTTAAATCTCAATACAGAATGACTATTGAAAAATATGAACTTTGCTACCAGGCATCATATAATGTGAACAAAGCAGGACACATCAGATTTTCACTTCTGATGCAAGTATCTAGACACCTCATTCCCGATTTTATCTTACAAAAGGGCATTTTCAAGGTAAAAAAAAAATTTAAACAAGCAATTCATGCAGTGGACATTAGATTTAAAAAGACCTGATGAAAAATATTCTTCTCCATTTCAGAGTGGATTTCAAAACACAGTTATTAAAAAGTACAACTATGAAATATGTGGCACGTCAATGTGGCTTTGAGAGAAAGGGATACAAGGGGATTTGAAGAAAACTCCCAGAGTCACTTTGTTAACTTCCAGTAGCAAGAATTATTTTTTTAAAAGACTCAAAATGTAGCCAGCAGTATAATGCCTGTGCTAAACTTGAGGGCACAGGTAAGTCTACAACAGGCACCCTGACCATGACAGAGGTCGGGCAGTGTTACTGTTTGTGCTTCATCTGAGCACAGGCATATCCCTGTGCCTGCCCTCTGCCTTTCCACACAAAACACACCATACATGTACACAATTCAAAACTACAAAAAACACTGAAAAAATAAACCACTACTTCTAAATTTCTATGAGAACACTCTCTTCACTGAAACATTTAATAGACCTACTCCTTACAAAAGAAGTACTACACCTTTCAACCTACAAATTAATTTACTTTGTTGCAATATGTAAGATACTGAAAACTATTTTTGTTTTTAAGGGCAACATAAATCCTGAAAATACCATTCCATAGTACTATTCCATTTGAAAGGGATCTGTGCAAATCAGCTAATGACACATTTTGTAGTAATTCATCAGGTTTCTTAAATCTATCCCGACAAGACTGCTGATTGAAAAAGTCTGCTCCGACTCTGTAATTCCAATGCGGAGGTGGAAGTAGGAGTACATACCGTCCAACACCTCCAGAAAGATCTCCCAATTTGGGTAGATTGGGATTTCGTTCTCGTACATGTGACTGTCAAGGTAAACAGTGCCAGGATTCGTCCATGACTTTTTCCTCAGGCGACATCTTAAAAACAAAGAAAAAAAAGTAAAATTAAAATTATTTATAAATCAATTGTACTTAAAAGAACAAAATTGTCCAGTTTAAGTGAACTGTAAATATTCTCGATTTTTGTCAAAGCACGGCAAGGCTAAGCACATCATACTCTAAATTACAACATTTACACAAAAAACTATCGTAATGCATCAAATGTATGAGCTACAACTAATGCACTGTGTGACAGACTTCTTGATCAAATGGAGACATCCTGTGTTCTGTGTAAAACAGGATACACATTGGAAATAAACATTCTCAAGTACCAAAAAGAAGAAGAAATGGTTTATACACAGGAAGTCTTATCACAGTGGGGAGACCGGCGCTGTGGTGTAATGGTTAGGCTCTTCGTCTGCCATGAGAAAGACCAAATTTCGATCCCAGTCGCAGACAATCTAGGGTTTTTTTCCACCGGAATTTTTTCCCTAAGCCTAGGTTGGCCTTGACAGGCAGGGTCGAAGTAGCCCGTCTCTTAAATGACCTTATAGTGTTGCAGAGACGTAAAACTGGTTATCAAAAACCAAACTGTGGGGAGGACATTACAGAAAAAAAAAAGACTGCTCAGTCCTTAGGACAAATGGATTTTAAGCAAAAAAAATGAAATGGGAAGCACAAGGCAAAGACTTCCTGCACTTAATTATGATTCAGTACAACATCCAGCTTGATACTCACCTGTCTAACGGAATGTCGAGACCACACTGTTCTTTCACTTCATCCAAAATTATTTTCTTGGATTGCAACACTGTCATGCCTTTTGCAAAGATTGTCTCTATCAGGTATTTGCAGGGCTGTGGGAGACAGAGACGCAAGAAGCTTATGATTCTTCAACTAAATTAGCCCTGTAAGTGCGGGAAAAATTGTTAGTTCACTAAACAAAAGAAAAAAAGGGAGGTGAAAGGGAAGGGGTGGGGGCACAACCAAGTCTAACATTGATATATATGTTGTTGTTTTTAAATCACTGCAAATCTATGTTCAAGCTTATCACTTCCTTATTGTATTATTTTCACACTACGTGGTTGCCTCAAGGCACAGAAGTATTAAAAAAGTTATTATATTTATAGCTTCTTCATAACAACAGAGAGAATCTGAAAAATGTCAAATCTTATAGAAACAAAGATTAAAAGTGGCTATGCCAAACTTTTGACCAAGAATGTACTAACCGGGTATTTGGGGTTTTACACAGGTTGGCAGCTATGTTACAGGCATAAAAAAAAATTATTAAAGGACCCAAAGAAATTGCCACATGCATTATCTATTCCTCCAACTGACCTCTTGTTCATTGACACAGAGCCGGAAAACCTTGACTCTGTGTTCTCCTGGTTGCAAGGCTCGGCCCAGTTTGATGTTGAACTGAAATAGGGGAAGCAAGAAGGAAATAAAATGACCATGCTGACAAGTTATTTCTCTCTTACACTTCATTCGAATAACTTGAAATATTTCATGAGACAATGTCTAAGAACAGCTCACTTTTATACATCATATGTGGACAAGACATTGAAACTTTTGCTCCCTCTCTATTTTCATAGAACTCTCTACAGTAGAAGTGTTTTTCTCCGACCCTGCTTTCTGATTCCAACTGCACATGAACAGCTACATTTAAACTAATTTAATTATCAGAATCCAGGTAAATACAAAGCCAAATGTTCATAGATAGATGTCCTTTCAGGGACAATGATAAGTTAAAAAATCTTTCACACAAGAGTTGTTCTGGTGCTTTTCCTTGCCGCCACACAGACATATCTAAATAAGGCAGTCATGAGAATGAGAATCCAGCTTTAAACAACATATGCAAAGCGATGTGCTGCCATAAAACCTAGAATTCTTGACACCGTTACATTTCAAATCTGGCTACATTCAAGCAGGCCATCAGACATCTATCTGTACTCTACTCACTTTTCCATCCTCAAAGAAAGACAAAGTATCAGATAAGCGCACACTTTCAAATTCCTGATTGTTGGAGTACACTCGATACACCTGCAGGGAAGGATAAAAACAGAGGTTACTTTATTTGTCAACAAGAATAATGACTCATAGAGCTCACTTCACTATCAGACTAAAAGAAGAGAGACTCTTAGCGATGAACAACCCTTCAAAACAAAAAAATCATGTTGAGATTAACATCTTCTGATATGATCTGGGTAGTCAATGCAGCGTCAAGATTCCCTTTGACACTTGAGCAATCAGCTCCATGATATAATTTAGATGTATTTTCACTCATGGGCAGGCTATTCCATAACAAAATACATTTTTTTAAAAAGCTATTTAAGGTAAAGAAAACAACAACATGACAATAGACTGTAAGAAAGACTATTCAGTGAGCAAAAAAACTTGCACTCCTATCAACAGATTGTAACCCAACAAAAAGTCTATGACATCATTTACAATTCTTTTTCTTTTTTTTCCTATTGAGTTGAAGATTAACGTGTTGATACAACCATTTCAATATTTTGTGTCAGTAAAGTAGTTAGGAGGAGAAATTAAAGAGAAAAAACATATGAAGACAAGTGCTGTCTTTTCCTACCAGTCAAACTTATCTTAGGTATCTAACACTAAATGAACAGAGGAGGAACAAATCATATTAGATGGTAAAGACATCTCCATTCACCCTAGAAAGGCTAAGGAAGAAGTTTTAGTAACACCTTGCCTTGCATAAGAAAACTTGGTCACTAGATAATACTGCACAAAATCCAATCTGAAACTGGAGGTACCAATGGTATGCAAGAGGAACAAGAAAAATTGGTGTTGGTTTTGGGCTTTACCTTGTAACCCTGTGTAAGCTCATTGTAAGGCTGACAACAATGACTCTGCCTGTCAGAGCCAACTTGGGCTGAGAGGTGCCTGTCAGAGCCAACTTGGGCTGAGAGGAACCCTAAAACCCAGCAGAATGTCACAAAGATACTCAATCATAAAACCTTTCTACATTGTGTTCAAACTTCTGTCTTCAGTATGATACACAAGAGCCTAACAGTTGCACCACACACACTGGTGAGCAAGGATGAGAGGCAGCGGGGCACAGAAAGATTGGAGACCTCAACCATATTCAAATAACTTTCAAGCTATTCACAGGATCTTGATCCAATGGTATATTATGCCTCTGAAAGTGCATAGCTTGCTCTAAAGTAAGTAAAACAATAGCTGAAATACATTACAGGAATACTTTCTGGATAATCAGCGGGGGCTCTCAGTAGTCTTCCAGCCTCACAGCATGCTCCTATGCACTGAACATTATCAAGAAAACCAACAACATATGCCAATAGCCTGCACATTCCATCACACTACAACAAAGAATGACATTGAGTAATATGCTTGCTAAGTAAAAAGGATAGGCAAAATAATAAAATTGAGAGAAAAAAAATATAAAAAGAAAAGAAAAGCAGGTTACCTTAAAAAAATTGGACATCACGCCAACATATGGTTCAAGTTCTCGTTTGAAAGCCCCAAGGGTAATTCTCTTATCAACAGAAACATCTAAAACTGTGAGGAAAGAAACGAGTATGAACAATTAGTGAAATGGTCATACAGGGTTTTGATGCCAAATAATGCAAAGGAGGAATGTGTAGATTTTAGATAAGTTAACGAGTCATGCAGTCTATTAGAAATGCCATTGTCTTTTACGTAGGCTGAGAAAAAAATCACCCTCCCCTCTCCTGGCAGAAAGCAGAGATCTATAAAAAGGTAAATGATTGGTATTAAGCAAGATGGAAAACTATTTGCATGCCAATTACAAAATTCTATACCACGTAAAAATACTCGATCTTTTCAAAATCTGAAGAGAGAAACCTCACTAATATAAGACTGGAATTTTTTTCACCTTCAAACTATACGGAGATGGCATAAATTGACAAATACATTATTCTATTTTTCAATAATGGCTGTATACATGTCTCTGTACGTTTATTTCAGTTCGCTCCTTAATCTCCCCAAACAATTTTTCCTTAAAAAGTAAATTACTTTTGTCTAAACTAATGCAATAATTTCTGTCAACAAGAGCAATCTTTCGACTATTGTCACAAACTAACATCTTAGAAATATTTTTAAAATATTGAACTAAGTGCAATACACAAGGGAAGAAGCCTAAACATAACGCCACAGCCAGGATGTTGCTTTGATGTCTTGTCATGTGAACTTAAATGATGGGATGCAGTGTATCCGTGCTCTTGATTGAGGCACAATAAGCAAAACGCAAAATGTGTACTGAACAAATAGACTCTACACCTTACAAAGGTGCGACACTTACAGGGATATTGTTTGCAAAACACAAAACATACCATTCAAAAGTTTAGAAAGGCAAATAATTTGCAACAAAGTAAATATATGCTACAAACTGTTAAGTATTGAGATTGTCCGTACAACAAAAGGTCATACACGCCAGTGGAAGGATAATACTTACTGCGGTCTTCTGTCTCAGAAGAGTCTGAAATCACAGCATGAAAATATCTTTTCACTTCCACACTCTCCTCTTCATCTTCGTATTGTTTCACAGAAGCTTGAGCAGAGGGCTTAGCACGTGGGGTGAGTGAAGATGACCCAGAGAAGAACTGAGGTGGAATGGGAGGAGGAGGAGGAGGGGGTGGTGGTGGTGGTGGTGGAGGGGGAAGGTGAGGGGTATGAGAGCTGTTAAGATCAACATTGCACTCGCTGTCCGTTTGTGATGAGGAGGTTCCTTGTGCAGAAGAGCTCCAGGGAGAAGTCTCTGACTGCGAGGGAGGGACGATGGTCTGAGACACTGTTTCCGTCTCGCTGACGTCTCCACCAGTGGTCTGAGGTAAGGAGGAGGAGGATGGGAAGGAGTGGAGGGTATTGCGAGAACTCTCCTCCTGGAGCTCCCTGTCCCAGTCCTCCGTGCTGTTGTACTGCGTCGAAGAAAACTGGAACGGGTTGTAACTGTCTGAAAAACCTGTCGCGGCCAGGTCAAGCCCTCTCCCCACTGCATCAGGTCTCGGTACCGCACCCCCAGACGGCAAAGGGGTGGATGTAGAACCACCAGTTTCGATGCTAACCCCTTCGTCTTCGTCATTGTCCTCTTCAAAGCCGTAGCCGTCCTCTGGGGAAGACAGAACTGGCTCAGGGTCTGGCCCCGAGCAGCTGAAGTTGAACTCTGCGCTGGTGCTGGTGTCCTCCTGGCTACCTGAGCTGGGGCCCGAACCTAAGCACTGGAGGGAGGAGTCGCTGTTGTCGGCACAGCTGTGGTAGATGGAAGGGTCACTGTGTGAGCTGTGCAGGCCCACCGAGGCAAACTTGGTGTACAGGTTCACCATGTCCACTGTCAGCTGCTCGTGGGAGGACGAGTGCGGCAGTGCCGGCGGGTGCTGCCTCCCATCACTGCCCGTCTCCTCCCCGATGCCACTACTGGACTGCGACTCCTCATAGTCGCTGGTGAAACGGGGAGTGGCGCTCTTGTAGTAGCCAGATTCCTGGTCATCGTCAAAGGGGGCCCCAGCACCTTCTGAGATGGCAACAGAGGGTCCCCCTGCCCCGTAGCGGGTCTCTGTTGTAGTGGAACTGCTGATGGAGTAGTTGGAGCCTGGGTCGACTCCTGAGAGAGAGTGCTTCGAGTTTGTGCCACCACTGTAGAAAGCAGAGTCATTTTCACTGATTCCCTCATCGACCTGCGACGTATCAGCGTTCCTGTACAGTGGGAGTATTGAAGACACATCAAGCCCTGTACTGTGCCCAGATTTGGAGGGACTTTCCTTCAATGATGTGATGTACTCTTCCAGAGATTCTGTAGATATAGGATATTGAGATAAACCAAACATTGTAAAAATGTTGCCAAGTGAAGTGATATGGCTAACCCAAAAAAAAAAACCATCTTAAAATCTACTGAACATAGAAACTGAATGTCATATCTAACTAATGAGACATGATAAGGACAGGTACTAGTTTTCAGAAGGTACATTATTGTGAGATGTAATTGCTTCTTCTTTTCACGTCACATGAAATACACACATAACAAACACAATGATCACACTAATGGTTTTAACGTTTTCGTCACAATAATACAAAAAATGTAATTGCCAACTCAAAATCATACATCTGATCTTAAATAAGATACAGCATAAAAAGATGCCAGGGCATCGCAATGAGGTTGAGAAAAGGGAGAAACATAGGAAAGAAGGCCACTGATACACTGTGTCTAAAATCTAATAAATGTAGGAGATTATCCAAGGCTCTGTCCCAATCCTTCTGCAGGCTACACCATCTCTGCCTATCAGGCTTGGCCCAGGCTGAGAGAGAGACTATGTCCAAGAAAAGAAATGAAGACCTTCCATTACAAAACTCTTGTTCTCTGCAAGATAGCTGAAGAGCGTAACTATTATATCACAGACACTTGTACATTGTGATAAGATTTCTTGCAGCCAAAGTAGAGAAAGGTGACTCACTTCTGGGAGGCAGGTTGCAGGTGATGTGTATGGTGTGTTGGTACTGGTCCAACAGATGGCACAGCTGAGACTGGACATATGGCACAGAGCTGTCTTTCACATCACCCGAGCATTCCACAAACACCTAAGCACAGACAAGGATGGTCGATTAATGATCAACAATGTGAGGAACTTATAACAAAAAAAGGTCATCTGAAATTACTCATGCACAGTACAATATTTGAGATACAAAATACCTCAGTCAGCATTCTTATCTGAGCACACAGTGACCATCAAAAAAACACCAAACTACTCAAGATACCCCAGATTTGTAAAGATTATTTTATTTGTCTATTTATTTTACAATGGTGCAACATTAATCAATTTCATTCACATAAGCAGACCCATTGGACTACAGTATATTCACCATAACCGACTCAAAAAATTCAAGAGGCTACTCATGAAATTATGGGTCGAAAACAATAACAAAAACAGCAGAAGCAAAATTTTTAAAACTATGGCCATGGACAAAAACTGTTATTGGGTTTATATTTGGCTGGGGTAACACAACGTATTTTGAAGGATAAAAATGTGTCAGTGTGATGCCAGACAGAAAGAGGACAATAATTGGTTCTAGCATTTCTACAGTAAGCACTGGGAGCGAATGCCAAGATTTTGTGACGCACAGTGGCGTACAACTGACATGTGCTCACTATTCATCATGCACCACATGCAGTGTAACCCCGGCATAAGCACTGGCGCTGTGGTGTAATGGTTAGGCTCTTCGCCTATCATGCGGGAAGACCCTAGATCAATCCCAGGTCGCAGACGATCTGAGTTTTTTTTCTGTTGGGATTTTTTCCCCTCTCAGTCCGGGTTGGCCCTGACAGGCAGGGTCGAAGTAGCCCGTCTCTTAAATGACCTTAAAGTGTTGCAGGGGACATAAAACTGGTAACCAAACCAAATCAAACCGGCATAAGCACATCATGACACAAGAGTATTTTGCTTTACCTTATGTGACTTGTAGAACCCCTCTGCCTTCAGCGTCTTCTGTGGCTCTGACAATGGCTTGAGCTCATTGTGGAATCTCTCCAGGACACATCGCATGTTGGCCGCTGGGTAGCCGAGGATCTGCTCAGAGACATTACAAACACATGTGTCACTAGGATTTTGTCTAAATAATAATCCATTTGCAAGCAAAAAGACAAATGATACTCACTACTATTATGAGGGTTAAACAGAAAACAATACTGAAAATAAAGGGTTACAAAGGAAAAGCATTCTATAAAAAGTTTGACAGTTACACCATTAAGATTTTATGAAGAGAGAAGATTTATCTCTGCCAAAACTGCACTGAATTTACAGAACTCTTTTCACAGTGTCTATGGTGTGGAAAAGTAATGACCCAACGATGAAATTTTGACATTGCACAAAATATGTGCTTCCATCAAATTCAGAATGAAACAATAAATTTTAAATGAAAGTGTTGTCTTCTTGTTTACCTCTAACTACAATAAATTTGAAATCGAGGTGCTGTGTTCTTGTTTATCTCTACATTTATTCAGTTCATTGATGTGTTTGTTTCTCATCTGCATATTTTAAAACCTTCATTTTATGTTTCTTTTCGTTACACCACACCCACTGTCCCTCACCTGCTGTAGGATAAGCTTGAACTCCTGCACTGTCTGCACATGGTAGGCTCTCACACTCACTGGTGGCTGGATGAGGCCACGCTGGATGTCAACCACATGCACCTTCACTGTCACACCTGAGAGAGGGATAGAAGGATGGGGAATATAGGGTTTACATCTTCATACTCAGTGGACACGATAACCATACCAAGTGTCAAAATGCCTACGGATACAAGAACAAGAGATTAACACAAAGGCTGGTCGGCAGAACCACAAGGAAAAAAGGTTTTCATTCCCCAAATCAACTTATTTTTAAGTTTCAGAGCATTTTTTCCTTTTAGCCCATCAGGTTCATTGTAGGCTGGAACATTAAAATTTCAAAGCACTCTTCAATACTTACAATGATGGCTAATTTCCCCAGGTTTGAGCAACAATGATTTTACAATTTTGCTCTTCCAGAGCCTAATGTGCCTTTCCTAAATTCTGCCGATCACTATATTTTTATAATGTCCAAATTGCAGGCCAGAATGACTAAATCACAATCAGGATTTGGCAATGACATGAATTCCTGTTAAAAAGTATGTGGCAATACTGACTGTGATACTACCTACTAGCATTGTCACACAGAAAGAAACTCAATGCTGAAGGTAAAGGGTACATCTTTCAGCCAAAGCAGCAGAGATCAAAAGTTTCTCTTACCTCCAGGCTTGTACACCAAGAACACCTGTTCCGGCTTCTTGGTTTCCAGCAGGAGATCAAATGTGTAGTTGGCTTTCACCCCACCAAGGAGCTCCCCAATAGCTGTCTCCTCCTCTTCTTCATATGACTTCTCAAGAGAGTCCTGATACTCATCATATTTGACCAGGCGACAACAGTTCAGAGGAACAGTAGTTTGAAGACCAAACAGCTGAAAATACCACATCAATTTCCATCAAACATCTACACACGGTTAAATATTCATAATTAACAAAAAAATTTATCTGTGCTAAATGTTGATACAATATTATCCTACTAACTTAAAATAACAAGCAAGAGGAACAAAGATTTCATGCTGGTATATCCTTATATGTTATGAAGAGTCTGCCGTACAACCCTCACATTGTCAAGCCGCTGCTGGACTTCTTGGCTTAGAGTTTGTATCAACTTAAAACTTTTCCTACCCAAATATAGCAAACAACATCTTCACATGACCCAATCTGCCTGCTCATTACTATTTAAAAACCCTCCCAGATATTTCACCTGAGCATCTCTTGTACATCTCTAATCACAAGATCCGCCCCCAAAAAAACCAACAACAACAACAACAGCGTGATAATGCAGATGTGACTGAAAGAGCACAAAAAAGCACTGACCTCTCTGGCGATCTCTGTGGCTTCAAGCAGAGTTTTGTCCTTGTGGATTTCTAATCTCACATCCATCTTGCGCTGATCCACAGGATGGAAGCAGTATAATTTGATCTGAAAAGTAAATGCATGAGTTTTTATCTATTTGCACATTCCACAAAAGGACATCTGTACTCTCTTATTTCACTTTTTGTTTAGTAGTGATAAATGGATTTGGTTACCAGTTTTACGTCCCCTGCAACACTGTAAGGTCATTTAAGAGACGGGCTACTTCGACCCTGCCTGT
>JAUKPP010274829.1:0-10996 GCA_032273245.1 Phyllaplysia taylori | reverse complement strand
TTGTAGAGATGCGTATTCTTATCCCCGGCCCATATAGTTTATAGTAAAAATATAACGGTTTTAACGATGTTCCCGATGATGTATTGTAACGTTACACACATAGCGTGAGCGCAGCGAACACGGCTGGCCCTGCCTCTCTCACTTAGTCTCGCGCCGCTTGCCTGAGTCACAATGCACTGTGTGTGTGGCGTGTGCCGGTGACCAGTGGCGTGTGTGCAAGGTGTGTACGATACGGCTCTGACAATATGGTGACAAGAGTAAAACGTGTCATGCTTTGCTTGAAGAGAAAAAATTATCTGATAGTGATAGAGGCTATTGAGATTGAGAATGGACATAATCAAAAGAATGCTGCATCTGACTTCGGAATATCAGCAAATACTGTATCGGGCATGATGAAATTAAAAGAGCGCTACAAGGAGGAGTGCAACAGTGGAGAAGTAGGCACACAGAAAAAAAAGAGCCTGAGTACTGGGGTTATTTCCCTTAAACTTCCCATTCGACGGCTGTTGCGAACTCCGGATGTAGCGATCCTTTTTCTGGTCCCCCAATGACATCGCTACAAGCGTAGTCAACTGTACAACACAGTTGCTGGCAGTCTGCTGAGTAGTCCTCCCAGACGCCCAGTCTAAGTCTAACTTCTCAACTTAAACTTAACTTGTCAACTTAAACTTAAGCTTAAAACTAACTACTTAGATTAGGGGTGTGTGATCCAGCTATATATGCTATTGCCATTGGGAAGATTGAATAATTCCGGACCACTCGTAAGGGGTGGGGGAGGGCGGGGGCTTCTGCCCACTTCTTCTGGGGGCGTGGGGTTCGGGGGGGCCCTGACAAACAATAATGAATAGAACTATCCGAGATTCTTCATTGAGGAGAGAGATTAAAGACTGGGAAAATCATCGCTGGTCCGGTATTCTTCAAATTCAATAACCCAGCTATTTTTCTGCACTCAAGGTTTTTTTTCTTCTTCTTTTTTGAAGTTTTAAAAAGTAGCCTACTAATTACTACTCTAACAAAAATCAGTAGCCTAGGCCTGAGGCTGAGGAGAGTAGGCCTAGGCCTCTAAATTCTGAATCTAAGAGTGGAAGTGCGGTGAAGTGCCGAGTCAGGTAGCCAAGCTAGGCTAGTCAATGCTAAGACTATGTAAAGAAGAGTAGTCAAGTCAAGTGCAGCTGAGCTGAGGCTGAGGCTGAGGCGGAATGAAGGAGTGGAGCACCTTGTATTGTTATTGATATTGTTTGATAATATTAATGATTGCCTTGATTTTGATTCCTTGCCTTGAATATGAAATCTCTCCTGTCTAAGGACAAGGTTAGATCTAGATCTAGATCTAGATCTAGATGAATAGCCAATGAAATTATAGACTCAATGGCAGTTTGTTACATAAGTCATAAGTTAGGCCTACAACCCTTCTGTTCCTTCATTGCTTCCACACTTATGACTTATTATTATTAACAGTAAATAATATCAACAAACATTGCTGACCTGCTTCAAGATGTTATTCTTCGTGGGCGCGGCCATTTTGTTTTTAAAAATATGCAGGAAGCAATATTGGTAAACAATGCTGTGTAAGAGTGAGAAAACGTTGTGATGCACAAAATTAATTCACACTTGTGCAAGAATATTAGATCTACTTTAGTGTGCTTTAGATTTTTTTTTGGTTTTTGTGGTTTTGAGAGCTACAATTTTCCTCTAATCCGTTTTCCTTGTTGGATGTAAAACTCTTTTTGGCTTATTAAACTTATTTAGACCTATGACAAACAATATTCTATAGTCTAAAACTTAAACAGGAACGATCTTTGCCTTATCCAGTGATTGTTGCTGATAAAATTGCTTTTCCCATGAATCGAAGCATAGTCTAAATCAATCTATCGAGTGACGATGATGAATGTAGATCTACATGTAGCCTAGTTGGGTTAAAAGTAAAAGACTCAAGAGCCCACAGGTGTCAACGGTCAGCACGGGAGGCCCAGTCAGCATGATCGAGTTGGACTAACGATTCTATATAGGCCCAATGTACTTCTCATTTTGCCAATAACCGTGAGAAGAAAAAAAACATTCTTTGGTTATCGATTTTTATAGACTAAATTTGACGAGACAATGATATCAAATCCACACACTCCCCAGAGTCTAGGCCTGGGTAGCCAGTTGTAAGAGGCCTAGCCATTCTTTATTGTTATTATTTTTAAGTACAATTTTTTTTAGACTTCTGGATCATCTACTCTTTATTGGAAGAGCTTTGTGGAGAGCTTTGCAACATAGACTAATATAAATAGTGTATCGTGGGATAAAAAAGATGATAATTTCCCCGACTCGAATACTTCTCGATGGACAGCGACAAAAGTAATGCATTATGAAAATAAGTTTGATAAAGTTTAAATGCGAAACGGATGTAGTCATGAAGTTGTAGTGTGCTAGTCATTTCCGGCGTTGAAAATGGAGGAACCAGTACAGTTTTTCCAGTTCCTACTGTGTTTATTTCTATTCAACTGGCAGTCCTTCGGTTCAGCCGTTGAGACAGATGATATTACAGATAGATCTGAGTTTAAAATTGAAGGCAAAGTATTCGTTGCATCCAAAGACAAGGAATGGACAATGAATTCAAGAGTTCTTGTTGACGGAGGCGAATATCTGGGTTTTGTGAAGTGAGTTTTGTCTTGTGTTGAATAATAACGATTGCCCTACATTCTGAGAACAATTAGCTCGGGGTGTTGGCAAGCAAGTGAAGTGATTGATTCAAGAAATGCTTCTGCTCACGTTGCTGTGATATCGAGTATTTTTATGTTAGTTTTGAGAGTTTTGGTATTGAGTAGGTCCCTGGATTGGACGAATCATGTGACATTGTCAATTTTACATCTTGTCATTTGTGAAGTGCATTGTTTCTTCTCTTGTTGATCATCAATTGAAAGATAGGATAGAAGTAGCAGTAGGGGAAGGACTTCCACAAGCTGCCAGCACAACACCTGACTACCAGCCCCTCTTATTCTTATTCTTATTGTAACCATTATCTACACTATTAACCCTACGCTACCCCAACCCCTCTTCTTACTCTTGTTTGTTGTAACCACAAACCCTAACCCTACCTGGATCTGGAGGGGGGGGGGGGAAACGCTATAACTAAAATGCCCCTGCACACCCTCCTCTACCCTGAAGTAGATGAATATGGTGTAAAATTTACAGTTGCTGGCGCCGGCGGTCTGAGGAAGTCCTCCCGCAGTAGGATAGGATTGGGAATAGGAACTTGAATAAAGCTTTAAAAAAGGGCTTAAGTCTAAGGTAACAGTAGCAGTACTAATTACTAACAGTAGTAACAGTCTATAGTTTGAGTCATGCCATGCATGACGTTGTTCCAGAAATCACCCACTTAGCGAAAGAACTGAGCCAGGCCTGCAAGTTTCGGTTTTAAGCAGCATCAACTGTATTTCAATGGTATGAGTTGGTAGTATGACGGGCATTATTTACTATGATTACTTAAAATATGTACCCTGTGAAGTACTGGCGGATGGGGGTGCAAAGAGTTATTTCACTGTTTTTAAAACAGCGGCAAAAGCAGGTGGTTTGCGGGAATGGCGGTAAAGGGCGGGGGTAGTGGTATGATGAGGTTTCACTGTGTAGTGATAAAGGTATAATTTAACATTCTTATCACCAAGAGAACCATGATTAAATAACAATCACCTATGAGTTCTGTCTCTTGGTTTGGTTTGGTTACCAGTTTTACATCCCCTACAACACTGTAAGGGCATTTAAGAGACTGCCAGGGATCGAGTGTACTGCATGATAGGCAAAGAGTAACCATCACACCACAGCGTCGATGTTCTGTCTCTTTCTACAGTACAGAAAAACATTACAATCTACAGCTATCTGGTATCCTACTCACTAACACAAGAATTTAAAATTATTAACAAACCAGGGTCCCTAGAATAGGAATTGGCAAAAGTGTGTGTTGGGGGGGGGGGGGGGGCGATCAGAGGCTCAGAGGTCTAGATCAGGTGCCCTGATGTAGGCCGCTGTCTGCTCCAGTATTTTTTGGGAGCCCCACAGCTTCTGTCGGTTCCTTTAGACTAGAATTGGCATCATATAGTTCTGAAGGTTGGGCAGCTTTGGTAGAATAGAATTTACATCAAATTTGTGTGTGAAATGCTGATTTTTTTTACCTTTTGCCATTCTGTCCTTAGCTGCCTTAACTCATGGAAAAGTTTGTACTCTTATGTTTAAGGTCTAATTCTATGTCCCTATTTCGTTTCATTCTCTTCCACAGGACGGACGGTACTTTTGTTGTGAATGGTGTGCCATCGGGTTCCTACATTGTCGAGATTGCAAATCCAAATGCTTTATTTGAAGCACTACGTGTTGATATAACATCAAAAGGCAAGATGCGTGCTCGAAGAGTCAACTTCCTGCAACCCAACTTGGTGAAAACAGTGTCATATCCTCTGGAGTTTAGAGAGAGGGGAAAACCAGTCTATTTCCAGAAGAGAGAGCAGTGGAGACTCACAGACTTTTTGTTCAACCCCATGGTGAGGAGAAACATTCACATGATTGCGTTAATTTCTTTGATGGAAAACTCTTTTGTGTCAAGTGTTTGATTGTCACAGATCTATATTTACAGACAAGTAAACTTGAGTTGAAATTGAAGCCTTATTAATACAAATCAAGTGACGATGATACTCTTGGACTGCTCAAATTTTGTTTTCTCTTTCTCATACATATGTGAAAAGGTACAAATTGTAGTGAATGCTTATGGCATGCATGCACCCACACATTTACATTCACATTCACAGACAAATCAATTTGAATGCATAGTGGGTATGGTTGCTAAATGTACCCCCCCCCCCCCACACACACACACACACACCCACACACACACACACACACAAAAAAGAAGTGTGATATCGGGTTGAAAAAGTTCCTCTCTCCCTCTTTCTTCTTCTTGTCTCTCATTTTCATGCATAATTTGAATGGCTGCTCGACATGAATTCCCACTGTACTTTGTCACACTTCTACTGATCGGGTGTAGGATGTGCGATCGTCCTTTCGCAATTTGTTTGTGTCATATATTTGGGCAGTATTTCAAAGGCTCTTTGTTCAGTAAATTGAATAATTGTTATGAATCCGCTATTTCCATTGACCATTTCACACTTTTTTACACTGGCATGTGAAGTTTGGCCACCATGCATACCATGTTGTGGAGATCATTGGGGAAAAAAAAATTGGTATTAATATAAGCTTTTTAAACAAAAATAATAGTCTCAATTTTGTGACAACATATTTCTGAATGTTCAGAAATAGATCCATTTCTTCCATATTGTCAATGCTCTTTGTCTTCTTTCCTCAGGTTTTGACAATGATTGTACCCCTTCTTTTAATCATGGTCCTACCCAAGTTGATGAATGCTGCAGATGCTGATACACAGAAGGTGAGAACCCCCCCCCCACCACCACCACCACCACCACCACCACCACACACACACACACAGTTGGACGCAGTAGATAACAGCAGTAAATTTGTAGAGTTGTGTAATTTAAGAAATAAGCAGACAGGAGTGAGAAAAGAACATGAGCAGAAAGTTGTTGTAAATTATGATGACAGTCAACACTTCTTCAGCTCGAAAGATCTTCGTATTGCTGATTGTAATTTGGTCTGGCGTGCATATAGCTGTTGTCACAGTTGATAGCAAAAGATTTTTCTTCAAGTCAAGAATTTTTTACTTCATTGTGTTTAACAAATTTTGAGAAGCTGACTCTTGAAAGATCTGGCAAGGGGTGTGTCACTGACCAAATGTTTAGAATGGTCCTGTTCTAATCCCTTACAACTGGGGGTGTCAGTGGCTGAATGGTAGTGTGCCCACTTACAGATGAAGAGGTCTCGGGTTCGAATCCGGGGAACCTGAGAATTTTTCGGAGTTTAAATGGGTCCGATCCTCGGTCCTATTGGAGGTAGACAAAAATCGGAGGTCCCTCCACGTAAATGGTCTAACGGTGTTACATCACATGGAGCGTTAACCAAAACCAAACCAAATCAATCCTTGACAAGTGGCGCCTGTGGTATGGTTAGGCTCCTCATCTATCATGCAGACGAAAGGAGCTCAATCCTCACATAGGCCAACATCTGTTTTTCTGTGGGGAAGTTGTGTCCTCTCAGCTAGTGGTCTCAGTCCCTACAGATGAAGTAAGGGCTGAAGAACAAAGTAGCCCATCTCTAGAATGCCCTTACAGTGTTACAAGGAATGTAAAACTAAAACCAAAAGTCAAAGGAGAAAACTAACCTCGACACACTTTTATCCCTTGTACAGGAGATGCAGTCCCAGATGAATGCTCTAAACAACAGACCGAACATGCCAGACCCTGCAGAGCTGTTGTCCAACTTTTTCTCTGGTGGAGCAGCAGCAAAGAAAGCTGTAAAAGCCAAGCCCTCCTCTAGCAGCAAGCGTAAATGATGATGATGTGATGACTGAATGGATTCTAGAGTGCTTGAACATTTTGCATCTGTGTGTCTGCTGTACTGTATTTTTTCATTCCTAAACCTTTCCCATGTACATTTTAGTAGTTGTTAAAGAGAGTGTAGTGTAGCCTTCAAGTGTGTAAGTGATGAGTGTAAGCTAAACAGATTTTCTTTCCTCCACACCCCATGCCAACCTTTGTGCTCTTTCACTCTCTCAAATGCTCACTAGATTTCGGTCAGAATCAGAATACAAAGAGACCAAGAGGATGCGTAATACTGAATACGCAATGTCCCTTGTTTTGTCACCTTTACAAAATGACAGCAACAGAAAAGCTAGCATCAATGTCTAATTCAATTGGGGGGGGGGGGGGGGGGGATTAGTGTTGGTGACCGGTGAAACCAAACTCTGGGGATTTAAAGATTTAGCTGTGGTACATTTGAATTATTGCAGCATCTAAGGACGCCTTCCTTAAAGCAGATGTAGTTCTAGTTCTTTAAATTCATGAAATTTGACAGCTCAGATTCACTTCTTTTGTAAAAATTGTTGATTTTCAACATGGACAGGTTCTTATAGAGGGAAATTTTTTTGGGGTATTATTGTTTTGAATGAAAGATTACAATGTAGTCACCATTATATTCTTCTGTTTGGATATATGTTTCCATGGAATCTTGTGCATGTTTAACACTCCTTCCATGCTTCATGAAAAATACTTGAAGCATTGCGCATTCTAAAGATCTTAAAGTGTTCTGTGTGACGAAAAAGAACCGACATGTGTTTCACAGTTACTGTGTTGTACGAAAGCTACTTGACCATTCTACCGCGTAATGGCAGACTGATCTATTTCTTCTATGTTCGAGATATGCATGTCTGCCCTTAAACGGCAGCATTATGGAACAGTGAAATGTTGTTTTATGGCACATGCTTGAAAACAATTTTTTTGTTGTTGAAATGTTCCCTTTTTCTTATTAGAATCTAAAGAAGCTTCATAGAAGCTCCATTTTTCTACCGGTATGCAATATTACATTGATGAAGTAAGTTCTGTAAGTAGTGAAATTGTGGACGAAAGTCTGCTTGTGTGAATGAATGTATTTTATGTTGTGATGTGGCAGTGGATGTACAACTTATAAGGAAACAATTTTAAGCAGGTAAATTTATTTATGAGCGTGTTTGTCATGTATGTTGTCTGTTGTAATTTGAGCAGACGTAAACAGTTGAGAAAAGATTTGGATGCAGGATCTGTCAGTGGAGGCTTTTCCTTTTGTTTGTTTCTCTTGTGAAGTTTTTAGTCAATGTCTCTCAAGAAGTGTCTTTATCATGTGTTCAAAGTAATAATTAATTTTACAACTGAGTTGTTGGTCATATAAATGCACACTTTTACTGTTTCCTGTCTTATTTTCATTTAAAAAGATGTCGCTGGAAAACATTTCCCAATGTTCAGGCGTTTTGTTTTTATCCACATTAATATGTATGGTGTTGCACACCCATGCAAGGACAGCCTTACTATGTTGGTATTTTTTGTTCATTATATTATTAGAACAATCTTTTCTTTGCAGAAATTGCACTCAATTGTTATTTAAATTTTTTTTAAACTTTGGGTTTTCAGTGGATTGCTTGATAGAGGGCATGATTATTATTTTTGGATGTCAACATTACAAATTCTTTAAATTAAGATAAATGTTTGGTTGTTGTTTACACATGTGTTTTTTCACCTTAGAATGTCTCTGAAAGATGGATGAATAGTTGCTGAGTAGGGCCTACATGTTTTTAAGGTGTATTGATGGTTTTGTAACTTATTGGTCTATGTGATTCTTTTGATGCTTGCAGTACCCAGACTTTTTCATGGTGTGAGGAAGTGAAATTTTATTAGTAATTTTAGGTGCTCTTTTTTCTTGTTTATTCATAGTGTGGAAGGGTGCATAAAAAAATTTACATTCTTTATTTGAAAGGGTAAAGACAATACTTGCAGCTTGTTATTCAAGTTATTGTTAGTGGCTTACTACCCGACAGAAAGAGTTGGAAAGGACATCACTGAGTATGCAGCATGCAGAAGTGTGAGGAAAAGATGCCTTTATAAAAAGACAAGGGTATGCTCATGCTACACTTGTGCATGAGACTCCAATTGTCTGTGCACATTTTGCAGAAATTTGTAATTGATTAATATCATATTGTTTCCTTGGTGTATTCTTTTGATACCAGAAACAGGAATGATAAAGGGTTTTCTAACTTTCTTAAATTCATCTTAAAGATGAAAGTTGTCATCATCATTTCTTGGCTCAAGGGGTTTTCCACTTAAATTGTGATTGAGTGGCTCTCGGAATCCCTTGAAACTAAGATGTGATGTAGGATTCAAAGATGTTACATGGTCCTGGCACAGTTGATCGTTTGATAAACTGACTTTTTGTTGCAAGTAGGGTCTCTATTCTGTATTTATTACAATGAAATATAGTGTGCTGGTGATAGTGCAAAGGGGTGAATTGTGTTTTTTGCCCTTTTGCAGTAACACTAACACAAGCTATTTTTATATTATTGAATCAGAGCAGTTCTTTTTTCCTTGGTAGGGGCTAGAATTTTGGGTAGATTGAATGGGTCCTTTATATTGTTTTCTAAATATTTTTTATGGGTTTTTTTTTCTTCCTTTTTTGTACCTCAAATTTTCTTAGGGAGACTGCACTTTTGTTCCTCAAATCACTTGATATTTGACATCAGGCACCGTTTGGATTTTAGTACATACTTTTCTGATATCTTGTTGTCTATTCAGGATTAAATTAATTCTTAAACCCACCTTAGTGTTATTTCTATCTCATTCAATGGTTGTTGCTTGTTCTCAACTTTTTCATAAAGATAAGATAGAAACATGCTGTGAGCCAGCACCTGTGGTGTAGTTTCAATCCCTGCATTGGACAGGCATCTCTGTATGCCTCTGCTGGGATGTTGCCCAGTGTAGCCCTTACAGGCACAATCGAAGTAGCCCGCACTAAAATCACTGTAGGCCTGTAATGTCACATGGGGTGTAGAATCAAAAGTAAAATGAAACAAGAACGATAGAATTAGAACCTGTATATCTCGACGTCTGTTAACTCGACATTCTGCTTAAGTTGACATGATTTGGAATTCCCAACTTTTTCTTTATTTACTCATGGACATTTCTTAAGTCGTCTTTCCCTTTAATCGACGTGATTTTAATAGTCTCAACAATGTCGACTTATGCGGGTCCTACTGTAATCATGTCTAAAAACTGAGACTAGCGGGAGAGGTAAGAATTGAAGGCATAACTCTTCAACTCAGTGGTGCTAAAATGAATTTCCTTACGGGGATGAATAAAGTCGACCATTCTTTTTCTTTTCATCCATGGATGGAAACAGACATGCAAAGTTGGGACCCCAATACAGCATTGTATGACTTGGCTGAACCTGTCAAGGGCTGCACTCATAAGTTGCAGAAATGATTTTAGCTTTAAGCACCTTGTAACACTCCTTAAAGGTCACTTACAAGTAAGAAGTGGACTATTTCAAGCCTGCCTGTCAGGGCCAACCTGAATTAGAGGGACACAGATCCCAACAGAGACGTGGAAAAGCTTGTCAACGTGGGGCTCGAACTTTCATTCTCTACATGATGCATTGATCAGAGATAATTTGTGAGTGAGTTTTTTTTATTTATGACTCCAGTCCCATCTAAATCGGAGGTACTCAGTCTCTTAAATTATGAATTTGTAAAAGGAATTAAACCAAAACCACCCACTGCTAGTAGACAGACCCATGACACCCTTTTCAAACCCAGGGCCGAAATGACCTTATGTGGACTGTCAATGGAGCGTACAGCAGAGGTACTGATCATCCGGATAAGTCCAGATATCCAGCTATCTGAATAACCATTCTAACATTAAGATAAATGATTTATGCAAAGATTAATCGGTTTTTGGTACTACTGTACACATAACCTACTAATTACATTCTAATAAAAAAAAAATATCAGAAGACGGCAAAACTGAATGAAATCATAGTGTTAAATTATATAGTGTTACATGGGATCGAACTATGGCAGATCTGATAATCCGACACTTTTGCCGGGGACGGACTGTGTCGGATTAACAACGCTCTACTGTACTTTTGTGATCCCCCTCATTCAAATTCTGATAGCAGCATTGTAACAAATAAAGCTGGAAACAATATTTTTATTTAGCAATTTATACTTAATGCAGCTTGAAAATCCTTTAATTTAATGTACAGTAGAACCCACATAAGTCAACATTGCTGGGACTGTTGAAATCACGTCAAGTAAAGATAAAGTCGACTTAAGGGATGTCAATGTGGTAAATAGAGAAAAAGTTGAGATTTCTAATGTCGATGTGGGTTCTACGGTATTATACTATACTGTATGCATGTCGTCAGCATGACCAGAATGCAAGAAGTAACTAATTTTTTCAGTTTGCCCAACTATCCTTGATGACAAGGGTGATTGGTTTGGTTACCATTTTTATGTCCCCTGCAACACTGTAAGTTAGTGTAAGGTCATTTAAGAGACGGGCTACTTCGACCCTGCCTGTCAGGGCCAACC
>JAUKPP010274818.1:5000-10997 GCA_032273245.1 Phyllaplysia taylori | reverse complement strand
GTTGTAATGCAAATGTAGGTTCTAAAACTGCTAGTGCAGCTTAGGCATGCACTATGTGACTTGTGTATCAAGTTTTAAATGAAAGCAAACAAATCCTAACCCATTTTGCAGACAGTATTGTGTCATGTATGCGTTTTTCCCCACGTTTTGGCAAATGCTCAGATATAATTATAGAGGTATTTTAGACAGATGCCAGCACAAATTGCAAACAGAACTGAAGACATTAAAACAAATTTAATATTTGATGAGTTTTCAATAATGGATACTCAAACTCACCCTGACAACAGCGGCCGTTAGACCTGCAGCACTACTGGCCTTGCCGCTGGTGTAGACAGCGCGGGGACTGAACTCTTCCACCTGCTTAAGGAACTGCGACTTGGCCGTACTGGGGTCTCCTACGACGCAGACGTTGATGTCACCACGCAGGTGTGTACCTTCCATGGTCACCTTCGGCACGCCACCAAACATCATAAGGAGCACCCCACGTTTGATCTCATCGTTGCCTGAAACACAAGATGAGGCAATGGGGTGAGGAATAACAAGACGCCGGATACGAGAAAATTTATTGTCACTTATACAAACTTTGTTGGATATGACTCAGTCGATATATGGGTAAAGCTGCTATAAGAAGGGTTCAATAGCAGTTGTAAATGTAGACCAACCACAGTTAAGGCAAGTAGGTTTAGTTTGGTGCTTTAGTTTTGTGTCCCACACAACACTAAGGTCATTTCCACATGAGTCGGGGCCAATCCAAGCTGAGACGGACGAATCCCTAATCTCAGCAGAAAGACGTAGATCATCATCCGCATGCAAGGTTGAACATTAGTCTTCTGTGAAGAGCCTCTTCATTACACCCCAGGTGACTGTAAGACAAGCAGACCATGCACATGATGGTGTGTGTAGTGATGTATAATGAGATATGTCATTTCAATGCACAATGAAGTGTTAAGTTATAAAAAGCAAGAGCCTCCAATTCAGTAATTGGTAGCCTACATTTTGACGTAATTGTGACACTGAGGTATGTCCTTACCATGTATAGTTGGGAACAGACTGGAGCAGAAATTCTGGTAGAGATTTTTGTCTTGGCTCATGTCGTAGACCGTCTGCCACTCCTCCTCACTCATCTGCTTCTTCAGTGCCTCAGCAGTTATCTCCTCCTCACGGAATGACAGAGTGCCCAACTGAGAAAAAAAAGACCACAGATGAGGATACTTCAATGTGTCATAAGATTATAAAACATTGTGGAAATGGTGAGACACAAAACTGTAGGCCTCATTGCCAAATAATGCAGGCTAGAAAGGCTGACAATACAATGAATATTAAACCAAATTCCAAGAAAGTATGGCTTACATAAAACTTTAATTGTTTTTTAAAATCACATACAGCTGGAAATAGACATAACTTTAGAAGAAAATAATTACTTACACCCCTATCCATGTCTTCTCCCACTTTCAAGAAGACAATTGCCGTACTGTTCAGAAACTGTCTGGCCATGGCGTGGCATGTGTTTGAAAAGAACCTAGTAAGAGCTAGCTACTTCAACATGCAATCACAATATTGACACTTACGAGATAAAAAAAACCCAACCAACATGCTAAACATTGTGGATGAAAACAATACATATCAGCAAACAAACTCCAACCAACAACCAAACAATACCACACCCCAGATCCCGACTGCCAATTTTGAGCAGCAGACTCACCCTTGAGTTGCTTGGTGTGACTGTGCAAGCCAAGAAGGCAAGTTTGTAGGTCAAGTCACGGACACCGAGCGTCTTGAGTCCCCGCACACCCTCTGTCTCGTACCCCTCAGCACCACGGCTCACTTTAGACGAGGTTTCTGCACTTGCACCTGTCATAGATAAGACGATTTAAACAATTAGAACAACAAATATCCATTGCACAAGTGCAGTTTCATGAATGGTTCAGAACGAAACATAAGAGCTTTCTCTCAACATAAAATGTGAGAGAGGGAAAAAAAAAAGCGGGGACTGATCAAAACACCTGTGTGCCCTTTAATACAGGAGTCCAAATGATTTCAGGTCATCAAGGAAATAGAAACCAGCAGAACTAATCCTACATATAAAACATAAGAAAAAAAGGGGCTGGAACTTTATTTAAAAGGATTTGAGAAATTAACTCAAGTGAGTTCAATACAAGCCGAGTCAACCATACCTGGCATTGACATGGAGCCAACGTCTGGCACAACGATGAGCGTCCCAGTGAAGTCGCAACGGTCACCAGCCTGAGCTGTCTCAACAGCCTCTGCTCGCAAAACCACCTCCACACTGAAAGACAAAGATAGCTTGATGAGCCGTGCTTTGTTTTGATGGGACAACAATATGTATAGGCCTATGTAGCTCCTCTGCTATTTGCACGGTCAAATTGATGATGCGTTAGTACATTAAATAGAAAGAGACAAGTATGATTCTTAATAAGCCCTCAACACCAGTATGAAAGAAATCTTCGAAATCCAATATCGGCCTGAATGCAGTAATCCTCACCAAAATACACAGTACCCGTGAGGACTGGTAAGTATGCACTTACAACAGCATCTACTTACACAAACCTGATCAATAGCAACATAGAAAGAAAAAGAAACACAATAAAATTATCTCTATGTGAGCAGTAAATGCACACTACTGCGTGTGCCCACGAAGCAAGTTTAACATCTATAATTTGTAAAACATGACAAAACAATTACCTTCTCGGGATACTTCCGCGGGGTAGCTCAGCTTGTGTCTCCTGAATTCTGACTTTTTGGAAGTCTACAAATCTAGACTTGTTAACATCCAGCATGAAACGTGACCTGTTGGCACACACTGGATTGCGACAAATGGTTGGCTGGGGAAATAGCAAGATTATTTGTCATAATCATGGGGTGAAGCAGGACAGGCTACAACACACTGTAACAAAAATGAAAACTGCAGGGAGCATGTACCATGGTATCTGCACAAAGCATGTGGGCCTACTCAGAATTTTAGGATCCTTTCCTCTCATCTCCCACCCTGTTGAAAAAGACATTCTGAAACAATTTCAAATCAAGTGAGGTATACACAAAGCTCAAACCATTTATAAGGAGTACGAACACTAACATGCAGGCAAGATCTTTTCCTGTCGACACACACAGCTGAGTCAAGACATAAACACAGGAAGCCGATTTGGACTTAAGTATATCTTAGGATGAGAAGGAGCTGTCCACAATGTACATTTTTTAAATGTGTTTCTATAAATATTATTGTCCAAATCCATTTACTGGCACTGAAATAAACTTGGAAGAGTTGTACAGTTGTTGGGAGCATATAAAAACAAGACAAGAAATCAGATTAAGCCATTTGAAGGTTATAAATAAACCCAAAAAAAATCTTGTGTTACCTGTGTGTACTTGAACTGTTGCTCGACATCTTTGATGACTGTGCGGCAGTCGAGGCAGGTAAAGGTTCCGCTGACCAGCTCAGGGTGGACAGGATGTGTACGGACTACCTGACCGGTGATGCGCAACAGTGACCCAATTTTGACTGTGGTCATCTCACGCACTCTGTCAATAAGACAAAAAGAATGTTCATGGAATGAAAAACGGGAAAAGATCAAAGCCTAAACAAAATGTCAAAACTCAGAAATTTTTGTTCCCATGAAGATGTTTAAGAAAAATAACAACTCGAAATGATTTTTATATAGCACAAATTTTTTATCACATTCTAACAATTTCATCACTAAAGTCAAGTTCCTGAAGAGAATAGCTGACATCTCAAAACAAAATTTTTAATTTAGTTGACCAATCTTTTCACCTGAAATTTCCATGAAACGTGATAATAGCAAATGTCAAAACATCTCTCCCTAAAAGCAAAAAACAACAACCAACTCAGCAAAAATCAAAGACTAAGAGCTAGTATACTTACTTCAGCCTGGTGGGAACATCTGTGAGACTGAGGTAGAACTCTTTCCCTGCTGGAATCTGGCCCCAGTCTTTGGCATAATTCCTCACAGCTCGACACAAATAAGGGTAGACCCTGCATAGATAGAGCAATGTAGTGTAAGACTTTGCAACACAGGATACTGTCATATCCATGGGCACCATTTCTTACCCCTAAGGCTAAACAACATCCATAGCCATACCACTGAGAACAATGAATATTCCAATAAAAAAAAGAACCTTACATTAAGTATAGTGTAATTAAAATAACTTCTAAAAAATACAAAATATTCTCTTTTTGTAATATGGCCTATTATTGACAATGACAAGGCATTACTTATCAGGAGCGTAGCAACAAAATCTATCTATAATTATGAAACTGAAGTTTAAATAAGGTTTGACACCAAAAACTAGAATTTGATGAGCTGAGGATACTTGTACTGGAAATAGGCCAAACAGTGTCACAAAAACGGTTATCATTATCCATCACTCACCTGTAATACTCTTCCAAGATAGTTGTCGCAAGCTGCTGATTGTAAGACTCGATGTCCTCAAAGCTCACGGTCAATGTGTTTCGCTCAGGACGGATCAGATCTTGGACAGGGGCAAGGTACTTGGTTTCACCATCAGCGGAAAACCTGGCAACGAAAAAAATAGATATCAGATCTACACAATGTCACGATGTGATCAAGATTACATTTTTACATGAAGTTTTCTAAGACTAGGGTGAGACCCCAAACAATGGCAAATCATGAACAGGATCAACAAAAACTTGAAAAGACGATGACGAGGACCTCTTAAACGAGTGATAAGTTCTGACTCACACTACCAGCACCGGTAGTAGTAAGTACCAGTGGAGGCCCAACCCTGATGATAAACGTGATGGATAGGGTCAAGGATACTGGATAGATGCACCAAAATTTCTAATTTTTACAGGCTACAAAGAAAGCTCATACATCTTGGGGTCTCCCCAGGGGTATACACATGTAGATCAAGATATAAGTTAGGCCTATAACTATAACTTACTCTTCTTAGTAAGATTTGAAGAGTGAGTTATACATCAACTTCATTCAATAAAGTTCAAGACAGTCTGGAAATGAGTGGCAATGGCAATGGGCCATGCCATGGATGGGGTGGCAAAGCAAAGCAAATCAAATTAATCAAAATCAAGGCCAAGGCAGGCACTTTTTACTTTAAATGCGCATAGGATAGGCCTATCCAACACTGACTAAGAAACTGTTGATTGAGTCGGTGAGTCAAACAGACAACGAGTAAAATTATCAAAACAAATCGGATTGTTATTAGATCTAGATCTAGATCTGGATTGGAATGACTCTGTGACGACTGTGACCCTTCGTTAGTAGTAGGCTATCCGTTCAGCCAGTTTTATCATGATCACCAGGTCTCTCGGTAGCCTCTCTGAAGTCTCTACTAGACTACTTACTCGTCCAAGAAATCCTGAAATAATTTCTGACATCGCTCGCCCACTTGATCTTTCACTTGATTCGTTCGTACGGCTTGTTCTGCTACATCCATGATGTTGGGAAATTAGAATAGTTCCACAATCGCTAAACCTTAAATAGGTCTTAATTAATCCAGTGGAATTAAAAGAAACGTGATCGCTAGATAGGCTACTAAAACACTTTGTTCAGCCCCCAAAGAAAGAAAGCATCAACAAAACCAACGCGCCAAATTGGTCACGTGACATTTCCCGCGGTTGACGTATTTCCGTAAACGACAATTATTTTCTTCCACACAAGAGTCGCCTTCGCCCAGCAGCGAGATTAGAGGGGCGAGGAGATTTTACTGTAAACTAAACAAATCGGGCCAGTGACAATAAATAAGAAAGAAGGAAAAGTGTCAATGTTAGGATTAAAGTTAGGGGTCTCATTCTCATCCTACATCCTAACCTTACTAACCCTCACTCTAGCCCTAATCCTCACGTATGCCCTAACCTTATCTGTTAGTTGTAACAAGATTTTTGGGGTCCCGTTGACACGATCTGCTTGCTTGGATCCGTCCGGCTCTTTTTTTTCTTCCTTGTTATTTATTTATTATTTTTTAATATTTTTTTTTAGATAGAGA
>JAUKPP010274818.1:0-2500 GCA_032273245.1 Phyllaplysia taylori | reverse complement strand
GGAAGACCCGAGTTAGATCCCCGCGTGTGGACGATCTGCGCTTTTTCCTGCTAAGATTTTCCCTCTCAACCCGGGTTGACCCTGACAAGCAGGGTCGAAGTAGTTCGTCTTTTAAATGACCTTACAGTGTTGCAGGGGACCAAACTCTTTCATTTTACTACGTCCCTTTGCAATTCAGACACTTCATTCTCTGATCAGGGAGGAATTATCTTTTTATTTTGGTATAATATTGATTCTTCTTTCTCCTATTTCAATACCATACAACATAATGTACAATAAGTATACTCGTTTTCTTTCTTGTTCCGTCCCCCGTAAACTAGCTTGAGCTTATTCGCTATTGTACGTGAGGATTTCTTCCATCTTTTTAATGTCCTTTCCCCATATTTGTTTTCTTTCGTTATGGTTTTAAGTCCCATGTAATACTAATACATGTACTGTCGGATTATCTTAGAGGTGGACTAATCTGACCTGTCTTCCATGGCCAATCCGGACTGAAAGGGACTAAGATCCCCGTAGAAAGACGGAGGTGTTCGACCAACGTGGCGATCAAAACTACCGCCATCTGATTCTGTGTGATAGGTGGAATAGCGCAACCATGTTCACCATACATCTTCATCATTGCCTGTCTCACCCTGGACCAGGGTATAGGCCACACACAAACACATTACACTTTTCTATACCCTGGGCTAGCTTCTTGACGCTATTCCATGCCATTCCACTTTTCTGTACATCCTTCTCTGTGATTCTTCTCCAGATTCCACAAGGGTCTTCCTCTTGGTCTCTTGCCTTGTGGGTTCCAATCCAACAGAATCTTTGTTATACTGGTGCTAGGCTTCCCAAGAGTATACCCAATTGATTCCACCGTCTCCTTCCTACTTCATCAGCATATGGGCTCTGTTTTGTTTTGTTAAATACCGCCTGTTTGACAACCTTGTCTGTCCATCTGATCCTTAGTAGCTTTCGTCACTTGGATTCTCTTTACCCAAGTCACACCACCGTTTCTGTGGAATTTCTCCCTGTTCTTTTCCCTCTGTGTTCATGGATATTTGCTCCTTGCACGTAGCATGTAAAGCTTATCTTTTTATATTTCGTTTATTAACGGGTGTTATGCTTGACAAAACTCAGGACATGGCCCTCTGGCGAAAAGAATACCACAGTAAGAATAAGAGACTAAAACAGTCAAATAAACTGGTGACTTTAAATAAAAGCTTCAATCTATCTAACTCTGGGGCGGGGCGGGGGGGGGGGGGGGTGTTTTAGGTTAGGTGTTATGAGTTCAGTCTTGTGAATTTCTATTGTCTATCGTTACTGTAGGAGAGTCTGTCAACCACAGACTTTGTATTATACAGTACTTGTGTGTCAACTCCAAACTGCTTTGGGATATTGCCTCTTTAATCGGCGTTATTTATCCGTTATAAAAAGCAAAACGAAAAGAAAATAATAATATCTTGACATGGTATACAGAGTTTTATATTCTTTGTTTGGTCTTTTTCTATTTTTCTCTTGCCGCCCAGGTTAAAACAATAAAGGAAGCTGGTGCTTCTATAAATAGGCTAAGTAACATACGTTATCTTTCTGCATGCATCTCACACACGGGCATACGGATAGACAGACAGGCACACAGACACACACACATGAACAAGTATAGACACTGGCAAGTCAAGATCTGCCCTACTGTGTAAAGGAAAGACAGTCTGAACAATTATGTAAGTGAATTCTCTTATCTCATCATCTTGTCACGGTTTGTCCTGAGAAACGAATGAACCTTGTTGCACACGAAATAGTTTCATGCTACTGCGAGGTGGCTGGTTCTTACAGGCAAAGAATGGTTACTCAATTTGATGTATCGTGACTCTCTGCGAGCTGCACTGGAGAATTAGGCATTAGAAATATCTTTATAAATGTCATACCAGAGAGCACAAACAGTAAAGAGAAGGCAAACTTGGCTTCTTTTAAAATGAAAAAAAATAATAGAACCAAACACTGCCGCGCGCATTTTTATTCCTTTGTTTATGGCAGCACTGTACAATGATTTTTCAAGACCGACGAAATAATGCAGAACAGAAACATAGTAGGGCATCTTCACACCAAGTTTCGTTGTTGGCATACGCCAGGGTTACGGCACTTACAGTCAAACATGTCTAAGACGGCCACCAAATGTCGAGAAAAAAAGTGGTCGTTTTTAGACAGGTGGTCGTCTTAGAGAGGGAGAATATATAGAAAAGAACGTAATTTGGGAATCAATGGAAAGGGGTCGTTTGTGCAGATGGTCGTCTTATACAGGTGGTCGTTTGAGCAGGTTCAACTATATTTTGCCGTCTGCGTGTTTTCCAAGGGGTTTTATACTAAATATAAGCTCCTTGATGTTTACTTGGCTCTTCATAGCTGTCATCGAGCTTTATTAAAAAAAAAAAAAAAAAAAAAAATCGTACTTTATTGATCCCAGTAGGGAAATTTGGTTTACAATGGTGCATACAAATACAGTCATAATTCATGCATG
>JAUKPP010274807.1:0-10997 GCA_032273245.1 Phyllaplysia taylori | reverse complement strand
AAACTAGTGACAACAGGCGACCGCCGAAATGAGTGGATAAATGGTATAAACTAGTGACAACAGGCGACCGCCGAAATGAGTGGAAAAATGGTATAAACTAGTGACAACAGGTGACCGCCGAGATGAGTGGATAAATGGTATAAACTAGTGACAACAGGCGACCGCCGAAATGAGTAGATAAATGGTATAAACTAGTGACAACAGGTGACCGCCGAAATGAGTGGATAAATGGTATAAACTAGTTACAACAGGCGACCGCCGAGGCGGGGGAAAGTTGAGGGAAGGAAGAAGAAAAAAACTGTATGACAGTATTTTCTTGCGAGTTTAATTACATACAGTAAAACCTGTCTAAGACGACCACCGAGTGTCGAAAAAGTAACTGTAGTATAATTTGGGAGTCGATGATAGCCTATGTAGAAAATATTAAAAGTTTCTCAGAAAATACCGGCGCAATGGTGTATTGGTAAGGCTCTACGCCAGTCATGCGGAAGACTCGTGTTCGATCCCACAGGCGCACGATCTGGCCTTTGTTTTGCTGGGAATTTTCCATCTCAGTCTGGGTTGGCCCTGACAGGCAGGGTCGAAGTAGTCCGTCTCTTAAATGACTTTATAGAGTTGCAGGGGGCGTCAAATTAACAAACAAACAAATAGATAAATGGATCACTATATATTTTGACCTGCGTCTGTGGTGTAGTAGTTAGCCTCTTCGCCAATCATGCGGAAGACTAGAGACCCGATTCCACGTGCGGAAGATCTACGTTTTTCTGCTTGGATTCATATATCTTTTCTGTGTTGTCATCCTATCTAGCGACACTTTGGTGTAACTTGGTGTGCCCTCCCTTTGGCTGTTTTAGCTCCACTTTTACAGACTACCTTTTCGCAGCGGAGTAGATTACCTGCATTCTGTGTTTCTGCCCCCTCCCTTCCTTTGCTTTTCGTTTGTCGTTTTTCCTTTTTAGGTTTGCTCAGTTGACATTCTCACACTTTATAGCCTACTTTTCACAGTGTGTCAGTCTCAGGAGCGCAGCTTTCCCGATTTCTAAAAAACGCACACATGAGCACTTATATTAGTGTGTTTTTTAAATCATTGTCACCCGAGGAAGACTGGGGTTCAGTCAAAAAGTTGTCTCATTTCTCATTAAACCAGTTAGTTCTACCATGAATCATGCCACTTTATTACATTTCTGAAGTCTGGTTGCGGTTTGCAATTTTTACTACTGTTTGCGATTCAAATCTCTCAACACAGGTCGGCTCTGACAGGCAGGGCCAGAGAGGCTCGTCTCTTCAAAGACCTCACAGTCTTGCAAGGGACTTAAAACTGGTAACTATTTTAAGCTACATTTCTTGACTTACTTCTTCTTCTCCATCTGCCATTTTTTAAACTGAGCAAACTCCTCTTTCTGCTCTTTGGCGGCTTCCATCTTCTTGACGAACTTGACGAACTTCACAAACATCTCCTGAATTTTCTCCTTCTTCTCCTTCTGAGCCTTCAACTGCTTCATGTAGTTCCAGGCCTGGGGGAATGTAAAAAGAAAAAGAGGGAATGAATGAGGAAAAAAATTAAGAAAAAAAAGAAGAAAAGAGTCAGTTGGAGAAAAGAAAACTCCGAGCCTTCAATTGCTTCATGTAATTCCAGGCCTGAGTGAATGAGGAAGAAAAAGGCGGAAGGAATGAAGAAAAGATTGGAGAAAAGAAAAAAGAAAAGAGTCAGTTGGAGAAAAGAAAACTCCGAGCCTTCAACTGCTTCATGTAATTCCAGGCCTGAGTGAATGAGGAAGAAAAAGACGGAAGGAATGAAGAAAGAAAGGAGAAAAGAAAGAAAAAAAAAGTCAGTCGGATAAAAGAAGGGGCCTAAAGCAGAAAAAATACCCTAAAAAACAAAACTGTCTTATCAAAATAATGGTTTTCCTGGGAGATTGATGGGGTGATAATAATCTTATGAAGGTTTATAGCGGCAAGATTCGTACTTTGCAAACTCAAATATAGCTGTTTCTTCAACCATTCGCACTGCAGTAATACCAGAGTAGTAATGCCAATAACAAAGATAGATAGATAGACGGATAGATAGAAAGAGAGATAGATGGATAGACAAAAAGATAGATGGATAGATCGATCGATGGATAGATAGATAGATAGACAGAGAGACAGATAGAAAGATAGATAGATAGTTAGATTGATTGATAGACGAATAGATAGATAGATCGATAGATACATAGATAGATAGATAGATTGATAGACAAATAGATAGAAAGATCGATCGATATATAGGTAGATAGATAGATAGATAGATAGATAGATAGATAGATAGATAGATAGATAGATAGATGGATAGATACATAAATGGAACGATAGATGGATAGATAGTTAGACAGATAGATAGATACCGTAATGCCAAAGCCAAAAAAAAACCCCACCTTGTAGGCGAAGTAGACAAATTTCTTTTCCTTCTCTTCCTTGCTGGCTTTCTCATCCCAGAAGCCATCATCGGCATGCTCGGACAAGTGCTTCTTCAGCTTGAACAGGAACTGGATAACCGGGCTCTGTTCTGGTTCTTCCTGTCCTTCTGGTCCTTCCGGTCCCTCTGGCCCCTCTGGTTCTTTGGGTCCGTCCTTGGACATCTTCTCGACCATCTGCTTCATCTTCATGAAGAGTTCATAGTGGTTGCCTTGCTTGTCAGAGTCCTTGCTGTCCCGCTCTGGAAGGGAGCAAAGATAATGATAGCTCCACGTTTAAACACAATATATTTATACTGACCTACTTTTAACATGAACAAAAAGAATTATGCTATGATAATGGACTTGTGAGGAAGTGATCTCCCTCTATCTCCCTCTATAGTTTTTTTTTTTTTTTTTTTTTTATCCGGGCAATTAAAATGTAAAGATTAAAAATATAGGGACATGTATATAGACAGCCAGGAGGGTATTGGTAGATAGATAGATAGGTAGATAGATAGATAGATAGATAGATAGATAGATAGATAAATAGAGGGGTTGATAGGTAAATAGATGAACAGACAGATAGACAGATAGATGGATAGATGGGTAGATGGTCTAGACAGATAGATAGATAGGTAGATCTTTGTAAACTTGATAAGACCAACGATAGACAGACAGACAGACGAAGACTCACCATCCTCCTCGCTGTCACCTCCCATTCCCATCATGGGTCCGCCCTCTTCCTCGCTCGATTCCTCGCTCGATTCCTCGCTCGATTCCTGTGGCTTGCATTCTCCAGCAGCAAGGCATTTCTTGAAAGCCATGAACTTGGCCTTCATTTTGTACTGTAAATCAATCAGGATATTATATAGATTATTGATCTTTACAATCATAAATTAGAAACAGCAGCACCGAGGCATTTTAAAAAATTTTTAAAATTGTTTTATTTTTATTATCATTTTTTATTTTTTTAAATTAATTAATACACGTATTTTGATAAAGAAACAAAATGATTGGAAGCCAAGAATTTGGACTTCATTTTGTTCTGTAAGTCAATCAGGATATTATATAGATTATTGATTTTTACAAACATAAATTAGAAACAGCAGCACCGAGGCATTTTTTTAATATTTTTTATTAATACACGTATTTTGATAAAGAAACAAAATAGTTGGAAGCCAAGAATTTGGCCTTCATTTTGTACTGTAAGTCAATCACGACATATAGATTATTGATCTTTACAAACATAAATTAGAAACAGCAGCACCGAGTCATTTTAAATTTTTTTAAAATTTTTTATTTTTAATTTTTTTAATTTTTTTATTTTGATAAAGAAACAAATGATTGGAAGCCAAGAACTTGGCCTTCATTTTGTACTGTAAATCAATCAGGATATTATATAGATTATTGATCTTTACAATCATAAATTAGAAACAAAAGCACCGAGGCATTTTTTAAATTATTATTTTTTTTTTTTTAATTATTTAAAAAATTATTAATACACGTATTTGATAAAGAAACCAAATGGTTGGAAGCCAAGAACTTCGCCTTCATTTTGTACTGTAAATCAATCAGGATATATAGATTATTGATCTTTACAATCATAAATTAGAAACAAAAGCACCGAGGCATTTTTTAAATTATTTTTTTTTTTTTTTTAATTATTTAAAAAATTATTAATACACGTATTTGATAAAGAAACCAAATGGTTGGAAGCCAAGAACTTCGCCTTCATTTTGTACTGTAAATCAATCAGGATATATAGATTGTTGATCTTTACAAACATAAATTAGAAACAGCAGCACCGAGGCATTTGTTTTTGTTTTTGTTTTTTATTAATACAAAATATCATTTTGATAAATAAAACAAATGGTTGGAAGCCATGAACTTGGACTTCTTTTCGTACTGTAAATTAACCAGGATATATAGATTATGAACACGGGAAGACTATATTTACTAGAAAATAAAGTGGCCATTTTTTAGCCACCATCCACATCGGCAACGCTAGACAAAAAATGGAGCCTGAAAACGAAGTAATTGTCTCCCTAGGGCTTATGTTCTATAAAGAAAGGATTAGGCTAAAACAGCCAAAGATATGGCGCCTCTTTAAACAGTAACTTTAACGATTTTTTTAAACTTCTAAGACCTTACGTCGATGTATTTGATCATCTTTCCGAGGATTTCCTTCTTGGCTTCAGCTTTCTTGGCGAATTTGACGAGTCCGACGAAAAGCATGAATTGCTTCTTTGCTTTTTCCTAGTGGGAGGAGACAGAGGGGGATTTTAAGAAATGGCAACAAAATAAGTACATTGTGAGCATATGTGTGTGTGTGTGTGTGTGTGTGTGTGTGTGTGTGTGTGTGTGTGTGTGTGTGTGTGTGTGTGTGTGTGTGTGTTCTTCTGTGTTAATGAGTCTGTGAGTATCTGTGTGCTTGTACGTTGGAGGAGTATGCGTGTATGTATGAATGTGTGTGTGTGTGTGTGTGTGTGTGTGTATGTGTGTGTGTGTGTGTATGTGTGTATGTATGTGTGTGCTTGCTTGTTTGTTTGTAAATCTGTGTGGGTTTGTTCATTGCTGTTGTACTGTTTGTAAGACGTAGTTTGTCGATTTATTGTTGTTGTTTTTTTAGGCTTGAAATGTTGAAAGCTATAGCAAATTATAGCAAAATTAGGAGCTTAAACGGAATATGGGCTCTTGAAAAAGGGGATAAAGGGAAGGTTAATCGATTTTTTAAGAGAGAGAGAAAGAGAGAGAGAGAGAGAGAGAAAAAGAGAGAGAGAGAGAGAGAAAGAGAGAGAGAGAGAAAGAAAGAGAGAGAAAGAGAGAGAGAGAGAGAGAAAGAGAGAGAGAGAGAGAGAGAAGGAAGAATCAAAAAGAAAGAGCGTGTGGCAGATATGGTAAAGGCACAAACGTGCATTGCGAGCGAGTTGAGACATACAGGGAAACACAGGCGGATAGAGAGAAATGAAGAGAGAGAGAGAGAGAGAGAGAGAGAGAGAGAGAGAGAGAGAGAGAGAGAGAGAGATGATATAATATAGAAAGTTGTCAAACTACTAACCTCCTTCTTCTCCTTGGCCGCTTCCAGAGCTTTCTGTGCCTTGTGGTGCTCTTTGAACTTCAGGAAGAGGACGAACAATTCCTTCATCTTCTTCTCCTTCTCTCCATCTTTATCCTCATCACTGTCTTTGCTTTCATCACTTTCTTCTCCGCTCTTTCCTCCCATCTGACTTTCCATCATCTTCATCATCTTCTCGAGATCAGGCATACCCTCTTCCTTGCTGTCTTCCTCTGAGTCTTTCTCTCCGAGTGACGCCTTGTACTCCTTCATTTTCCACACAGTCTGGGGAAATGAGAAGCTTTGGTTAGGCTCTTCGCCTGTCATGCGGAGGACCCCGGTTCGATCCCCGATCGCGGACGATCTGGGTTTTTTTTCCCGCTGGGATTTTTTCCCTCTCAGCCTGGGTTGGCCCTGACAGGCAGGGTCGAAGTAGCCCGTCTCTTAAATGACCTTACAGTTTTGCAGGGGACGTAAAACAGGTAACCAAACCAAACCAAACTAAGAAGCATTGGTTTGACTTGGATATCAGTTTTACGGCACCTGCAACACTGTAAGGTCATTTCATTTGTTTGTTTAGTTGAGGCTACGGTACTTGTATCAAGCTCTAATGTTGAGTTATACTGATCAAACGGCGTCAATAGATAGAAACGACCTTGGGAAAATGTTGTTGTTGTTGTTGTTGTTGATCGAGGACTTATATGAGTTTTTCACCCTTCAAGTAGTCTTTACGATCTACAGAGTTATGGTAGCCAAGCTCTGTACCCCGGGAGGGGAGAGCCTTAAAATTACATTGGCCCCTTGATACTGCGACAGTGCAATGCAGTCTCAACATCTCTCCGGACCAGATGACTGCCAAAACAACAAGAACCCCCCCCCCCAAACAACACCCCTTAAAAGCCCATAAAAACAGGGGGGGGGGGGGACCCCAACCTAAAACACACTATGCCCATAAAAGTAGATAAACGTTTACACATGATAACTGACTGACCTTCACGAAAGCCTTGAAGAGGTCGTGGAATTCCTTGGACTCCTCGTTGTGTTTGCTCTTCAAGAACTGAACGACCTTGAGGAAGAATTGGAATTTCTTCTTCTCCATCTCCTCCTTCTCCTCCTCGCTTTCATCTCCTTGTCCTCCTTGTCCTCCTTGAGCTTCTTGTCCTCCTTCACCTCCTCCCATCATTTGCTCCATGAACTCTTCCATTTCTCTACTCCCTTCCTGAGAAAGAAGATGGGATAATAAGGGTAATAAAAGATTGCGTTTACAGTCAAACCTGTCTAAGACGACCACTCAGTATCGAGAAGAAAGTGGTCGTTTTAGACAGGTGGTCGTTTTTAGACAGGGATAAAGTATAGAAGACATGTAATTTGGGTGTCGGTGGAAAGTGGTAGTTTGTACAGGTGGTCATCTTGAACAGGTGGTCGCTTAAGCAGGGCTAACTGTATGTAGCAGACATCTACTGGCTCAATGAAGAAACAACCCCCCCGCCCCCAAAGAACAACAACAAAAAACAAAACCCAACCAACATCTTACAATAACAACCAACCACCACCACCACCACCACCACCAACCAAAACAAACAAACCACCCCCCAAAAACAACAACAACAACAACCCCACAAACAAAACAACAGACACCAATCATCAAAGAGAGAAATTCCCTTCTTATCATATGTCTAACTCAGGCCAAGGTATGGTACTTTCCGCCTTGCAACGAGTGTAAAAGCAAAACACCAACCAGACAAACAGACAAAGAAACAAACAGATGTATAACCAACTTACTTCCATGGGTGGAGAGGGTTTCGCGCTAACTGCGGCTAGGGCCAGCAGAACAGCCGCGAAGGCTAGCAAGGTTTTGGACATCATCTGGAGAAATCAGGGAATTTGTCAGTCAGGGAGTCAATCAATCAATCAATCAGTCAATCAATCAATCAATTAACTCAGGGAATTAGTCAGTCAGTGAGTCAATCAATCAATCAATCAATCAATCAATCAATCAATTAACTCAGGGAATTAGTCAGTCAGTGAGTCAATCAATCAATCAATCAATCAATTTATTAATCGGCCAATCGGAGAATTGGTCATTCAGTGAGTGAGTCAATGAATCAATTCGTCAATCAGTAAATAAACCAACCAGTAATACAATGAACAAATTCATTAATACAGCAGTTATTTAACTGAAAATATATGTCTTGTTAACCAAGCGATTTTGCAATAAATTGTTTAATCTAATCATACCCTCAACCAAATAATTAACTAAACCACATTTATTTAGTAATTAATTCCATGCGTACGTCAACCGTCTGCTCAGTAAAGCGACTAGTTAACTGTTAAGTAATTGCACACCCCAATGAAATAAACAAAAATACAACAGTCCATTAACTTTGCATAAATTGTTTAATGTAACGCAATTCGTTAAATCAACCAACCACTCTGTACAATAAACAGTCAATAAATCAAGCGTTCAACCATAATATTATTAAGTTTTTAATTCGCCCAATCCGTTTCCAAACATCCATTCGATCGAATGATAGTTTGTCGTATGCAGCGGTTTTATGTGAAAGGAAAGTTTTTCAAGTTCACATTTAGATAAATATAATATGAAATTGTCTTTTTATTCATTCATATTATTATCTTACAGATCCACATTTTTTTAACATAGAACTTTGCGACTCAAAATTTCTTTTTAAATGTTTACCAATACAAATTGTAATATTCTCGGATAAGGAAAAATAACCTCGGAGGCCACGTGTGTACGTTGCGCACGTTGAAGATCCCTTGGTGGTGGGAAATCGAAAAGAGTAGGCCTATTAGACCGCCGCCCGGGCAAAATTCAAAATTAATTCCTACCCCAAAATATTTTGGAATGGTTTTGGTCGCCGAATTGACCATATAGAGTTTATGGAGCCCTAAAACCCTAATCAAACAAATAAACAAACAAACTGTAAAACTGGACATGGAAGTTGTTAATTTTCTGTGACAAAGTGGCCTTTTCATGAGAATATATTTTATACAGAGATAAGATGCAAAATTGTGTTCATATTGTTTCCTAAATAGATCAGATATAAAATGTTTCTGCATATTAACTCAAACAATGTAGCATGATTTGGACAAGTCGTTCACTGTTTTTGCATGAGGGCGAATAGTACAAAGACTGTAGTGGAGAATTCGCCTCTTTGCAAAACAACCAGCAAGATGTGTAAAGATTATTACAATACTTTCCATCCCCTTATAGCGGAAACAGATGCGAGGCAATTGTCGTGAGCAAAGAACGCTTCCGAAACATCGTACCTACCACTTGTGCAGGGGTTTTTAAACAATTATATTGATCGATTCTAAACTTAAATACCTCAAAGACGGTAAGAGATAGAAACTTCTGTTTTCTGCCGATTAATTCTCATCCATTTAACTCTTTTCTGGTATCAAAATCAACCGAATCAAAGAGCCCACTGCGCGACAGCACCAGTTTTTGCGAACAGACCCCGATTTTTAGTGCGCAGAAATGACGCTAATCTGCCATTTACCAAGTGCGTCGTGTGCGTTTACAAAGCAGATCGCGCGTCTGCAACCCTGAGAAAATTCCAACTCTGCACAGCAAGAAAAGAACCATCCAAAACTCAGTCAGAACTTGGTATCAAAACTTGGTATCAAAACTTGGTAGAAACTGGTTATGTTAATTGCTATGACAACAAAGATAGTAAGAACTGTATTTGCGAAGTGCATGGTGCACGATCAATGAAAAAGACAACTTCGTTAATTTGATACCACCAGTGATCCATCACTTTCCAACCCCAAACGATAAAACACAAAATTCTTTCTCGTGAAATATGAAGCCAGAGCTTGGTGGACAGTATTCCTTTTTTAAAACAGTTTTAACAATCTTTTTATTGCCTTACGATATTTTCTTGTAGTCCTTCTCTTTGGTGTACCAGTGCGCACTTTTGACGCCATGATCTAACAATGGCCTTGTTCCGTTAACTCCTTTTAAAAATGCCGTCTTTAGGCGGAGCGTCCACTGACCTGTTTTGTCAGTTGCAGGCCCGGCTCATATGTATATATCATAATATATAGATGAGCCTGGCCTGCAACTGACAAAACAGGCCAGTGGACACTCCGCCTTATCAACATAATGTTATCAAGTTTCCCAGACAAAACTTAAATGGCCAGAGAATGGTGTGCAGAAAACCTTTTACTTTTATCCATTACCGTTTTCGAGTTATTTCAGTTTAGAATCGATAAATATAAAAAAATCACCCTGTATTATGTTCTTCTTCTCCCCACTGACGGAATAGACTGGTAAATATAAATTTCTTTCCGTTTGTAAAGTAGTGCATCGAAAAAGCAAATGAATTTCATCGTCGACTTCCCCTGATGTAGACCTACATCGTGAACAGATAATTCGCAAGTCCAGTTCTTTTCAGGTTCTTCATTACAGGAAAGCTTTGAGTTCTTAATAGCGTTCGTTAATCATTAGAATAATTATTTATGCAATATTATAATAATATTATGCATATTATTTTTTTTGCTTGAATATACTATGTGTGTGTTAAGGCGGAGCGTCCACTGACATGTTTTGTCAGCTGCAGGCCAGGCTCATGTATATATGATATATATTCATGAGCCTGGTCTGCAACTGACAAAACATGTCAGTGGACGCTCCGCCTAAACGCGTATATGAATGTTTTAGCACCATCACTCAAATGTTCAATGTTCACATTGTTATATTTGAAATATGGGCCAAAGGCCTTCATTCTGAATAAACGTCATTTCATTTAATTTCTTTTCCCCACTGCCCAAAACGCAAAGCCTCACCTTTCTTGCTGGGAGCGACTGTGTGGTGCACCTGCAATTGAACTCAACCCAAACCTTAACCTTTATATAGCCTTCGATCTGCTAGCTGAATGTAATAAGTCGTGCCAGTTCTGTGTGAAGAACTAAGGTGTCCCCGTCCCAGTTTTTTCGTGTTTTCGAGACAGGAGATCTTTTCGGGTGGATTATAATGTATGCGTGTGTGCGATGGAGCTTGGCGGGGTTTTGAGGGAAGGGGAGGGAAGGGCTTCTAAAGGAAAGGGGAAGGGAGGAGAGAGAGAGAGAGAGAGAGAGAGAGAGAGAGCAGAGAGAGAGAGAGGGATATAGAGAGAGAGAAAGAGAGAGAGAGAGCAGAAAGGGCAGGGGGAGAGAGAGAGAGAGGGTGGGATCGATTGAGAGAGGTAAAGAAGGATGAAGGAGGAAAAGAGCAAGGTAGAGAGACAGGGGGGGGGGGGGTTGAGGAGAAGTGTGAGATGTGTAATTAACTTGTGAAGGATGGAGAATGGGGAATAATCAGAGAACAAAAAGAGAAAAGAGAAGAATAGAGACGAAGGGTAAAAGAGAGAAAAAGATGAGAGAGAGAGAGAAAGAGAAAGAGAGAGAGAAAGAGAGAGAGAAAGAGAAAGAGAGAGAGAAACAGAGAGAGAGAGAGAGAGGGAGAGAGAGAGAGAAAGAGAGGGGGGGGGGGGGGGGGGGGG
>JAUKPP010274773.1:0-10999 GCA_032273245.1 Phyllaplysia taylori | reverse complement strand
TGTGTGTGTGTGTGTGTGTGTGTGTGTGTGTGTGTGTGTGTGTGTGTGTGTGTGTGTGTGTGTGTTTGTGTGTGTACGCAGATGTGAGTGTTTATGTGCGACTTTCTAATGACGTGCCGATACCCTAATGAGTCAAGACTAACACTTTGAATGGAAGGGAACGTACGGCAACCGCAGCTGATTAGTTGTGAGGAGAGACGTGCGTCAGAAAATATGGGCAAGGTAGTAAGAAAAACAATAAGAGATTCTGTCAGGACAATGAGGGGAGACAGACAGAGAACGACAGAGGGAGAGAGGGGGGAGGTGTAGTTTAAACAGAAACAGAGAGAAAGTGAACGGAAAAGAGAAACAGGTCGAGAAAATAATAAAAGAAAGAGTGGAGAGGGATTGCGGGGAAATATTGAGAAGAAAGATAGATTGGAGACAAAAAGAGAAAGAGAGAGGGTAGAGACGGCGAGAGAGACGGGAAGAGAGAAATAAATCATTACAAGAAGGAGAGAGAAAGAGAGAGAGAGAGAGAAAGAGAGAGAGAGAAAGAGAGAGAGAGAAAGAGAGAGAGAGAAAGAGAGAGAGAGAGAAATCCATTACATGTTAATTCTCCCTCCCACCCACGCCCACCAGCACCCCCATCCCCCTTTCTCAGCCCGCCCCCAACAATTCACACCTCCTTTCGCAAAGAATTGATATTTCTCGGCCTTCTTACCCCTTCAATGTTGCGTTTGTGCATGAGCCCGCTTCTATTTCTGTGTGTATCTCTCCATGCCTCAGTCTTTCCCTCCACGCTACCCTGGGGAATACATCAATACTTTTGTTATTCACACCAAGAATACACAGGCTAACAGTGACCTTAATTGACCGCTTCATTACAAGAAGGAGAGAGAAAGAAAGGGAGAGAGAGAGAAAGAGAGAGAGAGAAAGAGAGAGAGAGAGAGAAATCCATTACATGTTAATTCTCCCTCCCACCCACGCCCACCAGCACCCCCATCCCCCTTTCTCAGCCCGCCCCCAACAATTCACACCTCCTTTCGCAAAGAATTGATATTTCTCGGCCTTCTTACCCCTTCAATGTTGCGTTTGTGCATGAGCCCGCTTCTATTTCTGTGTGTATCTCTCCATGCCTCAGTCTTTCCCTCCACGCTACCCTGGGGAATACATCAATACTTTTGTTATTCACACCAAGAATACACAGACTAACAGTGACCTTAATTGACCGCTTCCTTCACTCCAATTTACATTGACTGCCTCGATTGTTCTCGAGTTTTAGATTAGGTATCTGTGTACCGTTACCCATTCTATCTTGTCGTTTGTAAATCATTCTACTGATCTAAGCGCTCATGTGTTACAAAGAGAAATTACTTTAAATCTCTCTGAGGAAGTCTTGTGACTACACATTTTGATGAAGTTAGTTGTGGAGGATACGAAAATAAATTAGGCTGTGCGACCAGAAGGCATTGATTTACGGATTAACCGAGTCAATCTTTTCTCAAGGTATTATATCTTCGCGTAGCTAGTGCCTTGTTGGTCTTCACAATTCAAACGCCGAGCATGGTCAGCTTGAGCTTATTCTGTCTTTTTTCTCTGAACAAAATGGAGGGGGTGTGTAGTACAATTATGGAATCATCGCGATTGTAGCCGGCGAGTGAATAATTATTTCGCAGACGCCACAGATCAGGATTCGCTACAACATGTGGCAAAAATTTCTGATGGATTCTTTTGATGCGGGCATGGCGTAAGTTATTTGATATTATTTGATTTTATCATAAGTTTCACATCATGCCTTTCAGACTGCATTTTTTTAAAGTACATTTCATCAATATCTAGATTATGATTGATCACCCACGACATTCATCTCGTGTTTTGGATTATACAATGGACAGTTAGAACAGTTGTGGATTGCTTTCTTCAATTGACCTTCTAATGGGAGTACTTTAGATTTCACCTTTTTTAAGGTGTTACTGTGCAAAAAATTATCAACCGGCATCTATGGTGTAGTGGTTAGGCGCTTCACCTATCACGCACAGGAGGTGAGTTCGAGGCCCGCGTGGGGCAGTTTGTTTGGTCTAGTAAATCTCCTTTTTGTCTGCTTGAACAATGTCCCTCTCGTCTCGGGTTGGCCTGGCAGGCAGGGTCGAAGGTAGCCCGTCCCTTAAATGACCTTACAGTGTTGCAAGGGACGTTAAGCCAAACCAAACCGAACAGCTCATTAACATGAAGATGACCACATTGTAGTTATTGATGTGCGCATGAAGCTTTTGTTTCTTCACATGCACGCAACTCCGGACTTGCCAACTTGCAAATATTTTTAGCAAGGACGCCCAATGTTTTAATAGATGCCGCAATAACAACAACAAACAAAACCACAGCAAAGTGAGGATGCTTTTGGTGTGGTGTATATAAAACAAATAAGGCTAAAACAGCAAAATTAGCTGGTGCCTCCAGAAATAAATAACTCTCTCCAAGTTTATAAAAGCAATATAGTCGCAGTGAATTATGATACACAGAAGTTACGATTAGGAGGGAAAAAAACGGGAGAGAAGAATCTGGAAGTGACTTGGAGCAAAATTTAGAATTTTCTCTAGTCTCAGCATACCCTTGGAAAAATGTCATATAGAGTCGGTGTAGCCGTAAATCTCAACCAAAACAAACACCAAAGTGGAGAAAAACTGAATTCAATCCGATCGTAATTCAAATTGCAATACATGAAATAATATGTATTTTTCAGTGTGAGCTAGTGTGAGTATGACCCGTCTGTTGAATTTAGCATTTTGCATACTGTTGTAGTTACGCAAGATGTAGAGTTTCTTTACTATGGCCTCTGATTCGTGTATATACATTTAATGCGATATAAAAAGAAAAACAGAGGTAGCTCACATCAAATGTTGACGTTCAATTTCTGGTTTCTTTGTTCTGGGAGCTTTCCCCCTCCTTTTATCACGTTTCAGTCGTCCCTAAAAACGTTTCTTACTGAGGGGACTTCAAAATTAAATATCCACAAGATTTTTTGTGTGTGCATATTATGTATTGTTACAACAACAGACCGCATTCTTTAGTGTAATGGTTAGGCTCTTCGTCAATCATGCGGAAGAATGTAGTTCGATCCCACGTGCGGCCGACCTGCATTTTTATGCTGGGAATCATCCCTTTAAGCACGGGTTAGCCCTGGCAGACAGGGTCGAAATAACCCGTGTCTTAAATGGCCTTACATTCTTGAAAGGGACATACAATTGGTGACCAAACCAAAACTCAAACACTTAGATCCTGCTATTTCTTTGCTTTGTATTGCCAGACAGAAGGAAGCGACGGCCACGAGAAATAATAATATCTGTAAGGGAAAAACGAATTGATGTGTAAGCCGCGACAAGAAAAATCGAATTTGAAAGGCATGCACACAGCTATTAAAGCGAGCAACACTGTGAGTTTCTTATAGCGCAAAAGGTGAAGTATTTCATGCTCTTGTGACATTCAGGTCAGGAGATGAACTCATCTTGGAAATAACCAGCCTGTAACAGCTTGCGTCAATCCGATAGGCATGTCCCTTAAAAAATAAGCAGTAATCTTATTGATGACATACTACACCGCGGTGAGTTAACTGGAAATTCTCAAGTCTCGTGTCATTGCTTTAACTTTGAAAAATACCAGGTGTGTCTTAAAATTCTCATCAATTCTAAACCCAAATCATCTTTTTAATTATTTTTGTTTTGTTTTGGGTTTTTTACCGAAAATACCCAACGGCTGAACGTAGACCTGTTGTTTCTCGCGAATCATTCACTGATCATTTAAGTTCTTCTAGGCTGCTCTAAAAAGTTATCTTGAGAAGTTTTTTTGAAAGAAGATATCGGAACAAGACTCTGTTTTTAGTGATGGCCTCAAAACAGCACACTGATATTTTTAAAAGGAAGAACTGATAAGAACCAGAGTAAAACTGTAAAAGGAAAACTGTAAACTGCCTTTCCAAATTAAATAAGTTCTTTTAAACTCTGGTTTCATACTTTACGAAAACAAATCTTTTTGTCTTTTCAGTGTTATACATTATAATGTTCATTGGTGTATCAAGTTGACCAAATAATTCCTTACTAAACGGACACACTGCAAATCACCAAATTTATTATGTTTATCTCCATTTATATAGCAATTTAGATCACCAGTTTCTTTAAATCTTTACTCCACGTTCTGATTGAGTTTTCGGTTGTACTTTTGATGTTATTTTTATTGGGTGGGAGGTGTTGTTGTTGTGGGGGGGGGGGGGGTCTTTAATTTGCAAAACCCGTTTAACATATTAAAAGTAAGTAATGTGGAAAGGACTGGGGGGAGGAGGAGGAGGGGGAAGGGGTGGCAAGGGCGTGTTAGGGTGTACTGAGCGAAACTTTACGTGAAAATCTGCATTAGTTATGATATCAATTTCCCCCTACAACCGATATCCTCTGTAGGAATGTGGTAAGTGTTCCGTTTCTGCCTGACACTGCCCATATGGTGGCACGGGTTCGAATCTCACCTGTGTCTTTTTTTCTTCTTTTTTTTTCTTTTTTTTTGGTCGTTGTTTTTTGTCAGACTCAATAGAATTTTAATAGTTCTTTTCATCATTTTGTTTTGTTATCGTATTTTTTTTCTAAGCAGATTCAAACAAACTTTGGGATTCATTGAGAGGTCTATGGAGGAAAGTGCAAAGAAGCCTCTGCTAAACACATAAACTGATTATTGTCAAGAAAGTCATTTGTGAAAAGATTAGGATGAAAGAAAGGTAGACAAAAAGAAGCGAAGGTAGTAACTAAGAGGTGAAGAAAGAGTGACGCCCGTACGAAGACGGGTTTGCTACTTGTATTTTTAAAAAGTGCAAAAGTGTAAGTTTTCCTCTAAATAGCCGGACTGCTTGCGCCACCAACAATTGGTACATCGCATTAAATGTCTATGTTTTCCTTAGGTTTTTAGGTTTTACGGCACTAACGACCGAATTTCCATATCAGTTCCAGAAAGTAAAATAGGACAATAGCAACAAGAAAGGAGTAGACGGAGCAGAACCCAACAGAGCGCTCATCAAGCACCCACTCGTGAAACTGCCATTTTGGCGCAAAATTATTTAAAAAGTGAAAATCAATGAAAATTTCTCCAGCTTCAAGGACGAAGAAGTGCAACACAGTAAACTGTTCTTCAACGAGTGGAAACCGCACCCAAATGCAATTATCAAAAGGAGAACTCATATCTTAGAATGCCAACAAGATAATTAGAAACGCGGTTACAGGGAATTTGTTTGCACTGTGGGTGGATCTGTAGACCGCAGTAATTTCTCAAGTAATCAGTATACGTGACGAAATCCAGATTCATTATTCATTTATTTGAATCACTTTTAGGTGTAGTGAACTGAATTCAAACATTCAATTAGTCAATGACATATTATCTACAGGGTTCAGACTCGTGACTCTGTTTTTATCCTATCTTACTCGTGGACGTTGATATCCTGATATCTCTTTCTGATTCGTTTTGAAACGGATGCGCAATTAAAAAATCGTTTTTGTAGTGGGATTTTCAGAAGTTTTTTTTGTGTGAAGAGAGTAAATAATTTCTAGTCTAAAGATAAATCATAAATGAAAGAGTGAAAATAGACCTCCTCTTAAGAAATTTTCTTTCAACTATTCGGGTTTTACGAGAAAATGCTCCTATATTGTTATCCGGATTTCCCAAAGCGACTCATAGCCCAGTCGTATTAATCGGTCTCCGATACACGTACTCAGTCGTCTCAACTTCCGTCGTGAGGTCTGGGCAAACCAACAATATCTGTCGGGGCTGGTGGGTGGTGAGTGGTTTATGCCAAATCTGGATAAATAGCTGCAGTGATTTAATTAAATCCGAAAGAATTACTTTTTTTTTTTTTTATTGATCGATTCTAAACTTGAATAACTCGAAAACGGTAAGAGATAAAAAAAAAAAATATACAGCATTTTGCACTTCATTCACTGTCCATTTGAGCTTTTTTTCTGGGATATTTAATAAATTATGTTGATAGAGAAGGCATTTTAAAAAGGAGTTATCGGAACAAAACCCTTTTTAGGCCATGGTGTCAAAACAGCGCAGTGGCATAGCAAAGAGAAGGACTGCTAGGAACCATTGTAAGGCAATTAAAAGACGATTAAAACTGTTTTTCCAAAAGGACTAATCTCTAACAAGCTCTGGCTTCTTGTTTTAAGAAAATAAGATTTGAGTTTTATTCTTTCAAGTTAGAAAGAGATGGATGTTTCTAGGAGTCTCAAAATGAAGTCGTCTTTTTCAATTGAACGGGCACAAAGCAAGTCGCATGTTCACTTCTTGCTATCTTCGTTGCTTTAGCTATTCACGGTATCTATCTCTACAAAATTTTGATAACAAGGTCTGATTGAGTTTTGGATTGTGCTTTTCTTGCTGTGCTTAGTTGGAATTTTCTCAGAACTGCAGGCGCGCGATCACCTTTGTAAACGCACAGACGCGCATGGTAAATGGCAGATAAGCGTAATTTCTGCGCGCAAAAAGTCGGGGCCTGTTTACACAAACTGGTGCTGTCGCACAGTGTGTTCGTGAAATCGGTATTATTTTGGTACCAGAAATTTTTTTAATAAATGAGGCTTAATGGGTAGAAAACAGATTGGTTCTATCTCTTACCGTCTTTAAATCATTCCAGTTTAGAATGGATCAATAATAAAAAAAAAACAAAAAAAAAAAAAAAACCACCCTGTATATACTTGGACAAATGTGGAATGTCTCTGAAGGTAATAAAATGTAACCTCTCATAATCTGTCCGTTATTTCTGGGGATTAGAATTAACACCTTTGAAACAGACAAAAGGACATCCTTGGGTTACTGATTCCATCGCACTTTTACGAGGAGGACAAAAGGGTAACCTTGGATAACTGATTCAATCTCTCCTTTTCACTAGATTTTCTATCGCCATTGTACTCCATGTGACCTTTATGAACCTAAAGCTAAATAACACCCCATATAATCCACAGGTCATGTAGATTATTCTCTACCCTCCTCTCATCCCCCCTCTCTCTTTCAACCTCTCTCTGTCTTCAGCACAGATGTGTCGAGAACACCAGACAATTGCCACCACGTGTTTATCTTGGACCTAAATTCAGCGGGAAAACAGAAAAAAACAACCCAAAACCCAGGACTTAACAATCTCGTCGAGTGAAGTTTGGAATTTGGTTATCATCATTCTCATCGTCACCCTCTCCATCATCATCCTATTGTCTAGATTTACGAGCTTTGTATAGTGAGCAGGCATCTGTCCGCAGGTTTTTCATGGCCGTTGTATGAGGGGATTTATTGGCGCTGTTGTCTGGTTGTCGCATCTGCTCTATCGGGATCCGGGCATTCCCAAACTCCACACCAGCTTTGGTTAGGTAGAAGTTATTTATTTATTATGAAGCACCGGCTTCTTTGGCTGTTTTAGCCTTTCCACATCAGGGGTCGTGGTGTGATGGTTCAGATCTTCCCCATTTGCTAAAATAGCCAAAGAAGTTGGTGTATCTATAAATAAATACGACGACAGGTAACTTCATACTAACACCACACAAATGACGGCAGTTCAAGACAGCTTTTTTTGTGCAGGTTGTCCGGATAGGCAGGGTCAAAGTTGCAGCCTCTTAATAAATGACATTACACAGTGTTGCAAGGGCCGTAAAACCAAGATGAACCAAAGAATCAATTAAACTGCACTCAAGCAGATTTACAATCAACACATTAGGAAAAAACAGTAATAAATAGTATCTCTCTTATTTTTCAGGAGGGGCGAAAAATAATGCAATATCTAACGAAACAACGTCTCCGCAAAAAAAGATTACGACAAACATATAAACGATAAATAAATGATAAGCTCTATTTAGCTGTCAACAGAATAGTTTCGAGACACTCTTAACTTTTGTCGGACAAATACAACACATTACGCATACATACACCCTATCTCAGTTATTGCGTGCATGTACATGTACACATATCGCTTGAATTAACAGTTTTAGGCGTTTCGTATTTACGTTCTTTTTAAAACTACAACAATAAAAACAATAAAAAATTCGAAACCATAACACTCACCAAAAAACAAAGCAAAACAAAACAAAACCAACTCCAAGCTTACAACAATCTATGGAATTTTTTATTTCCTATTTAGAGGATGCTTTCACCTGTGATCAAACATTTTTCGAAGGCTTTAAAAAATCTATTTAAGAGCATATTGAAAGAGAGGCAGGTTAAAGCATGCTTTTAATCTGATACATTTGGAAGTACCCTTATACTGTTATGAAGACCTGATCATAAAACCTACCGCATACAGGCAAAGAAATGTTCGCTTCTTTTATCGCTCTCCGAAATATCTAGATTTACATCAACTCAACAGAATTGCTTTCGTATCGTAAATAAGTCGCTCTCTTTTGTCCTCTTTCTCTCTCACCTCTCTCCACCCCCCCCCCCCCCACCCCCTCTCCCGCTTCTTTTTTTTAACACGCGCCATTAATCTGATGTAGCACTTTTTAAAAGACCCCTTCCAACCAATCAACGCAACATTGCCTCATATACCATAACCTCGGTTTTGAGAAAGTCGCGATAAAAAAATTAACTATGGATTTCCTATTCTCACTTGCTCTCTCTCTGCAGATATTTTTACTTAGATCTTTAAAAGTAGCAACTGTATGGACAAAAGATTTGGTTGCATAGAAAACTAACATAGTAGCTACTCCACAAAGCCACGTTCAAAGTCAGTTTTGTTCATTTTTGGCACTTAAGACAGTATTGCTCTCATGGACCGGCGCTATGGTGTAATGGTTAGGCTCTTCGCCTCTCATGCGGAAGACCCTGGTTCGATCCCCGATTGCGGACGATCTGGGTATTCTCCTGCTAGGATTTTTTCCCTTTCAGCCCGGGTTGGCCCTGACAGGCAGGGTCGAAGTAGCCCGTCTCTTAAATGACCTTACAGTGTTGCAGGGCACGTAAAACTGGTAACCAAACCAAACCAGCTCTCATGGGTTGTTTGTGAAGATTTCACGACTGCGATAATTTAGAAGGAAACAAAACTTATCTGCTCTCGTAAATCCCAGTCGATGGTTTACAAAACACACAACACCCACGATCTTTGGCCTACTCGAGGATAGAGAAACTAAATAGCATAGCTCTGATTTCACAAAGGTTGTTCGTAGTGGATTATCACTTCATTTTAAGGCAATTTAGGGGATGTTGTCAGGATAGATGTGCGATCCAGTGTCTTGAATAGAAGGGGAGCAGCATCTTAATGGTTTGAAATAGGAGTGTGTACGTCAAAGTTAAGCACACTCAGTATGTTTATACATCGTTCTTAAGCATTATAAATATTGTAATTCTCACGTGAGTATAAATTTCGTGTTGCGCTTTACGTTTCTGTACTTGTATCGGCTGGAAACCCGTGAGAACTTTGAAAAATTTACATTGATGTTAATAAATATTATAATATGTTTTATCTCTCTTTTCTTATCTCAGGTATTATTTTAATTTTGAGTAGGAGATGGAAATGAAGAAGGGGGTAGAGAGAGAGTGAGTGAGAGAGAGAGAGAGAGAGAGACACACACACACAAAGAGAGAGAGAGAGAGAGAGAGAGAAAGAGAGAGAGAGAGAGAAAGGGGCAGCTGAGATGAAAACGCATAGAGAGATAGAAATAGATAAGTAGAGAGAGATAAAGAGAAAGAGAGAGAGGGGGAGAGGAAGAGAGAGAGAGAGAGAGAGAGAGAGATAGAAGGAAGGGAAAAGGAAAAGAGAAGAGACGGACATGGAGACACTGATAGACTCATACACAAGTGTGCTCACAAAAGACACTCAAACTCGTAAGTTTGTGTGTGTGTATATGTGTGTATGTATGTGTGTGTGTATCTAAGTATGTGTCTTTTTTGTGCCTGTGTGTATGCATGTGTGTGCATGTCTATGAGCGTCTGTGCGTCTGTATTTTTGAGTAAGTGCATACCATTATTCGTGTGCATCATGTGGATGGGAACGAGAGAGGAAAGGAGAATGAAAGGGGAGGGGGAGGGGTAGAGGAAGGTGCGTAAGAAAGTATCAATCGAATCCCCCCGTCCCTTCTTTATTACAGTTTTCTTCTATTAATTCATGTTAGATAGCGACAAATCTAAATGTTTGCCCACACGCTTACCTTTTCTTAAATTATCCTTAGCTAATAGTCAAAGCATTCACTCACAATGTACGACATTTAAGTGATAAGAATAATTGACACACTTGAACGATGTAATCACACAGTCCGATTATTGTCACATTGCCATCATTAAGGAGACGGGTACTATGGTGCATAGAAGTTCGCACAAAATCCGTAACAAATCTAATGGGGTATTTACTCGTTGTAGTGATAATCGGAGCGATATTCGCCCCTTATACGGGGTGTCATCGACTCTTCTGTGGGTAGATCTACTGCTTTCGAACACACTGAAAGAATAAGGATTTAGAGACAAGACACAGTTGACTACCCTCCCCTACACCGTTTCTCATCGGCGCTGTGGTGAAATGGTTACGCTCTTTGCCTGTCATGCGGAAGACCCGAGTTGGATCCTGAGCGCGGACGATCTGGTTTTTTTCTGCTGGAATTTTTTTTCGCTCTCAGCCCAGGTTGGCCCTGACAGGCAGAATCGAAGTAGTCCGTCTCTTAAATGACCTTACAGTGTGGCAGAGGACGTAACACTGGTAACCAAACCAAACCAAACAGACTTTTCTCCACGAACATACACACAGAAAAAAAGTCTGAAAGGAGAACTGTTCGATAACGGTTGCTGCTCGAGTGGGCCTGAAAGTCCCCCTTCTTCCCCCTTTCTCCCCCTCTCTTTCTCTCTTTCTCTCTCTCTCTCTCTCTCTCTCTCTCTCTCTCTCTCTCTCTCTGCCGGCCCCCTCTCTCTCTCCCTCTCTCTCCCTGTCTCTCTCTTTGCCCCTCTCTCCATGAAAAAGGTATAAAAGAGAAGAACAGGCCGGAAACTTTTGCGGCCCTATTGGGTCCGAAAATCCGCCCTC
>JAUKPP010274751.1:0-10999 GCA_032273245.1 Phyllaplysia taylori | reverse complement strand
AAGATTAAACGGCTTTTGGTACTACATGTACACATAACTTACTAATTATGACATTTTCATAAAAAGATGACAAGACGACAAAACTGAACGAAATCAAAGTGTTAAATCATATTATAGGGTTACATTGGGTCTAACTATGGCAGATCCGATAATCCGACAAACTCGATAATCCGACACTTTTGCCGGGGACGGACTGTCTCGGATTAACGGCGCTCTACTGTATACGGCATCTTTGTATACGCTCAACTGTTTTGAAATGGAAGATATTGAGACAAGCAGGCTACATTAGGCCTACTTACAATTTGTGTAGGATTTGTGCCATCTAGTACATTACTGTGGCATTCTGTGTGACGTGTCTCTAGCTCTAGACCTACCGCACTGATGTTTCTGAGCGCATAATATGGTGTGTTTGTCAAAGATACCCGCAAAAGAAAAGGAAACATACTGTGTTCCTACTGATAACTTTGGTGTGTTCTCTCTTCCACAGGGGAAGTCCTTAGAGGTGACAGAATAGTGAACACTCCTTTCAGGGTAAGCAGTTACAAGTTTATTTGTGAATGCTTTTAAAGTTGTGAAGCATTGGCCTTGACAAGATTCATATTCCTTTGCTGACATCAGATCAGTCAGTTAATTGGCTGTACAGATTTTTTTCTTGTTTTGTAATAATCATTCAAAATGGCATAACTGGTAATAGCAGGAAACAGATTAAAACAAAAGCATGTCCGAAACAGCAAAGAGAGGAAGCGTAAAGTTGGGCATGATAAGTTTTGCTACGCAAATTTTTTTTTTTTTTCAGTTTATTAAAGGCATGGGCATTGTCTGGAGGAAAAGTGGAGAATGAAGTTTCAGCCACCTACCTTTTTTAGATATTTGAGTAAACTTTGATAGTTGATTGACTAAGGGCAGTCTCTTTAAGAATGTCAAGTTGATGTATGTTATACTACATACACCATGCAGGTGAAAATGGCAGAGGATCAGCAGTGCCAGGTTTTGTGTCAAGGCAAGGACCAAAAATTCACATCAAGCAAGCTGAATGAAATTTCAAGTGCAGCTTTTGCGGACAAAATCAAGCATGACTATTATGTACATTTGTGAGTACTTTCATTACTGTTCTGATGGTACCTGTCGTGTACGCATGTTAGTTTTGAAGGGTTTTTTTTATTCATAGAGGCACCTGCTTATTTGGCTGTTTTATAGTGTGACAAGAGGCACAAAAAAACAGCAAAACTTGTGCTGTCTGTTGCAGAAGTAAGGAACTTTATGAAAGAAAAAATCAATGAGAAAGCAAAATGATAACATATGAGAATGGATGGATTATGAATTTGTACACTTAATCATTTATCCACCATCCAGGATAATGATTTGATCTTCTTTTAACAATATGATTTTTTACAAAATCTATCATACAGGATCACAGATAATCTGCCGTGTGCAACTCGCATTTCCATGCCAGATGGCTCAGTAATTTACGAGCATGGATTTCGCCTGGGATATGTTAGTGGAACTGAGGTAAGTGTGAAGGAGTGTTCTTTGCTTGATGATATGTCACAACTAAGAAATGAAAGTCAAGTCTCTTATTGTTGTTAGGGAGTCCGTCAAAATGATTTAATGAATTAATGTAGAGAATATTGCTGTGCATTCTTTTGATGGTAATGGGCTTGATGTTGGTAAATATTTCTGGAGACTTTGACATGATACCAAAAGCTACTTACCAAACTTTTCGTTTGCACTCTTAGATCATTTGATTATGCTCTGTCTTTTTTACTTGGTTGACATGGATCATGGGTACACATCTATTTGATACTATGTCACCATCTTTTTCAGACCTATATACACAACCATTTGGCACTTACACTGAGATACCACAAAAGGGAAGAGTAAGTACTTTACTGTTTCAATAAGTTATCTTTATGTATGACCCACTTCTCCAAAGAAAATAAAACCCATAGAGGACTGAATAGAATTTTTTTTGTTTCAAATAAGTAGAAATCAACTTTTACTTGGAATAAGAAACATTGGCCGAATTTTGTGTGTGTGTATGTGTGATCATGTACGAGGGAGGGGGTGTCTTCATTTGTTTTTTTGCATGCACCCATGGCTTTGAACTGCACTTTTTAAAATTTATTAATGCTTTATTTGTGGCACATGTCTTCACATAGCAAAGCAACATTGCCCCGATTTTGCTCATCCGGTAAGCGCTGGCTACCGATCAGCAACTTTTTACTGTTTTTTAGCCCGGCTGCACAACTCCCAGATTAATAATTACCCCACAGAAATTGGTATGCTGATTTAGATCAACTCTTCCTTGTTCTTGTGGTACAATTTAATTAGATCTAAAAATCTGTTGTTTCTTCGCAACGCTATGAGCAGGGAAAGAGGATATGGTTTTCGCGCGGCGCTAAGGCCTGGCAAGGAAAATTTAAGTAGTGTGTACAGGAAATGATGTCAGCGCCATGTTTTTGAACGGATCGTCTGGAAATTTTGGCACAAATCAGAAAAGATGTTGATCAATCCATCAAAGGGCCCCTCAGCTTCTCAGCGTCAATAGTTGTCGAGTTATTAATTGGCAAAGCCTGTGCTTACTTTCTCAAAGCTCAACCCTCCGCAGCAGAACCTGAACACTCCTCTGCATAAAAGATAAATTGATCTTTCCATTCGTGTATTTGGTAACTGTGCACAATAAACCATTCAGTTGCAGTTTCACTTTTAGTACGCACCAGTCCCTGTAAATGACTATCGACTCAAAGCACCCTGCCATTATTGCATACCCGTGAGCATCTCTCCTTCAGCAGCCAATCAGCGTTTCTGCTGTTTTCTCTCTTCTGCTCAGCAGCGAATCACCGCATGACTGCTGCGCTAAACTTAAAACCCGACGAGCTGTTTCTCTCAGTACAGAAATTCCTCAGGAAACACTCTCACTCATAGTTACCTGCTCTTGAATCAGCCTGCACGTCTTTGCCCAGACCCTCAGTTTGCGAATAGTAAGAAAACAGAGGGACAGTTTGACGCCTATTTTCACCAATCAATCCATCATAACTAACTTATTTCTTGACGGATTTTCAAAATGTTATGTTTCTGTTACACTTTCCTCTTTCTAAAGATGCCTGTTTTACTTACTGTTGGCAAATATAAATTTTAAGGTTGCTTTGCTACTTCACTGAGCATTTTATAAGTCTGCTCTTCGATTTTCTTTCTATGAGTGTCACAAATGTCTAAATCTGCTCCCAGTAAAAGCAAACTTTGTGGATTGCTGGCAGGCGCTCTGATGGAGTCTGCCGCCTCTACTTTCTTTGTGTTGCTATTGTCCTGATCTACTTCCTAGCGCTTATATGACTTTATAGGGCCCAAAGTACGGTTAAACTATAACTAAACAAATAAATAGATTTGTGAACTGATTTGGTCATTGGTGTTGTAGAACATGCACAAATTTCAATTGAGCAGCACAAGTGGAATAGTTTCATATTAGAATCTTTCTATTTTTAAGGAAGAGTTTCATCATTTATATATTTCATCATCAACAGTGGAAGCCATAGAGTCGTTGGATTTGAAGTCAAACCTCAGAGGTAAGTCTTGAATTGTTACTTGAAAAAAACTCATTAATATATTGTACACCATGTATTTTGATGTCATGTTTGTAAGCACTTTGTTTTTGACTTGTTGGGAAAAGGAAAGGTTTTAGAATATAATTATTTTAGTTTAGTACAGGCGAACCTGTCCATAACATCAGGGTCATGGAGAAAAGTGACTGTTATAGACAGGTGGCCACTATGTACGGGGCCTGAATTATAGTCATTCAGTTTGAGTCTGAAAGGGGATGTAGTTTGTTTATCTTCTTCCTACGTGAGCAAGTCACTGCGCAGTCACAAAATCATTGTTGACTGATTTCACTTGTGTCAGTGAAGCTCTTAAATCTTTCAAACATTCATCACTCTGTATCTATCATTTTCTCTTTTTTTTTTGGAAAAGGGGCAGGGGACTCTTAGATCTTTCAAACATTCATCACATGAGCCACTGTTCTATCAATTTTTATTATTTTTTTAAAGGGGGTGGGGGTTCATGTTGCTTTTGGGTGTTTTTTTCTTTTTCTCTAAAGTGCTTCAATAAACTCAACGCACCCCTGTATCAATCATGCAGAAAACATAGCAACACAAAGGGAAATAAAAAAGCAAACAAAGCCCTAACCTCCCCCATGGCCAACTGTAGCATACGTCATATTGCCTGGCGTTGACTGAGGCCATTGACGATTGTGTCATTACTGGTTATGACATAGGTAGGAGCAGTGACGGGTGTGCTTTGTTCATTGGAAATTTGTATGTCACGGGGCAAGCGCTGCCCAAAGCACCTCCCCTTCTTGTTTAGATGGTAGATGCGTAGTGAATGTATAAGCTCATCTATTTAATTTACTTTGATTGATGTACACACTCAGTCCGAGGACGAGTTGGTGGTAAACTTTTGTAACCAGTGGCCGCCATGAGCATATTTTGAGGCCCGCATTATCCCGAAAATAATGTCTGTGGCCGTAGAAGGCAGGGGCCACTTGGGGAGGTTTATTATATAGGAAAAACCCAAGGGTGTCATGGAACAGTGGCTGTTAGTATAGGTGGCCGCAAAGGCAGGTTTGACTTTACATTGCAATCATTATTGTGTCTCGGGCATATGCACTTATCCCCATGAGTGTATCTAGATATTTAGTATTCACTAATAGATATTGATTCTCTAAAGCGTTCTTATATCTAAAATCTGTCATTTGTTTGAAGCCTGGTCTAATAATATTCAGAAACTGAATGAAAACCAGTTTTGAAGAATTTTAGAAAGCACAATGTACATATGATTGTAAACTTGATTATGGTTTCATTTTTTTTGGTTAAATTTCTTTTAAAAATATTTTATCCCCAGCGTAAACTTTGATGAAATAACAGCGGATAAAGAAACTGGCTCCTGCTCATTCAAAGATACGAAGAATCCTCAAAAAGTCTTCACTAAAGGACGTATGTATGAATAGTAGACATAGCCATTTCTAACGCACAGAGTTGAATGGTCCTTAAATTATTAATCTTTTAAGTTTGGATTTCTTTTTAATTATGGAGGAACAAATTGTAAGGTCAAAGTTGCTTTAAGTCTGCAGAATAATTTCCTAATCACTTTATCAGCAGCATTAGTTAGATGGGGTAGTTTATGATGGCCGTCTTCAGGCTGGTTTACTTAAACTGTGCTGTTGTTACCACCCAAAAATTTTGGACATATGTGGGTGGTTGGTGGGTGCTCTTATGTAAAGTGCTCCTTCTACTACTTTTTTCTCTGTGTTATCATTGCCGTAGCCTCCAGTCCAACCAACCAACGAACCTTGGATTCAAGAAGATGGAGATCATAAAGAGGGCGAGGGGTGGTGCACATGTATTAGAAAGAAAAATACAAGATAGGGATTTTTTGACGATTTGGATTCCCAGAGGGGAAATTGTTTTTTTTATCACACTATTTATTGATTGTCATTTGTTTCATTCTTTTCTCCCAGAATCAGTTGAAGTTTTCTTCACGTATTCTGTGAAATGGGAAGAGAGTGATGTGAGCTGGGCCTCGAGATGGGACATCTACCTGGCCATGAGTGACGTGCAGATTCATTGGTTTTCTATCATCAACTCTGTCGTTGTCGTCTTCTTTTTGTCTGGTGAGTACATTTACTTTGATCATTAAGGCTTTCTGGACTTATGGATTGTAAAGTACATACAGCCCGCTTTCAGCGGGGATATGCACTATATAAATGCAGTCATTATTATTATTATTATTATGGTTACTCTTGATTCTTATAGACTGGCTGTGTGGTGTAATGGTTAGACTCTTCGTCTATCATGTGGAAGACCCGAGTTCATCCCTTGTGCGGATGAACTTTTTTTTTTCCTGCTGGGATTTGGCGGGTTGGCCCTGACAGGCAGGGTCGAAGTAGCTGGTCTCTTAAATGACTTTACAGTGTTGCAGGGGATGAAAAATGGGTAAAAAAAAAAAAGATATTCTTTGAAACAAAACTGCAGGGTGAATGGTGAAATACTATAAAAAAGAACAAGAGGGTGCACCTGTGACTGAGCGGGAAAGTGCCCGCCTTCAAATGCAGAGGCTCGGGGATAAAATCCTGAAGACTCACCAGGATTTTTTCAGTTTTCATAGCTCTGACCCCCATCCTGTCAGAGATAGGCGAAAATCTGGAGGCTCCACCTCATGAATGTCCAGTGTTGCAAGGGGCGTTAAACTACTACAAACCAACCAACTAAAAACCCAGAAAAAACAGATTGTTATGAGCTGAGGGGGGGGGGGGGGGTGGATATGGATGATATTCTCCCCAGGGATGAAAATATTCAGACTGCTCAGTAGGTATTACTATATTCAGAGCTGTAAGTACCGGAGTACAAGTACTTGCATTACAATTTTCAGTACTTTTACTGTACTCCGGTACATTTTTTAAAACCACTACCTTACGGTATTCCGTTACTTTTTTTTTATAAAAGTACCTTTGAGTAAACTTTAGCAATATTGCTAATAATGACTTAATAATGGAACAATGCACGAATATCTATCTATTAACAATTTGTGTATTATAATTATTAGCAATATTAAACCATCTGTTGTGCAGTCTTTTATTGAGCTGAGATATCCAACTCTGATACATTTCATTTGCCATCAGAATTTTCACATCATTTAACTTATCTCGTTTATCTCATCCATCTTATTGAAGCAGCCATGATGCATAAAGGCTGCATTCATCTCTTTGAATGCCTGGCTTTGTTTACTAAGGCTTTGTTAAATAGTGTTGGCTTAGGCTACGAACACATTGTTGGGGATTTTTTTTTTTCCTTTCTTTTTTCGCTATGCTAGTGCAGATCCCCTTCTTTGCACAGGATAATACTCATTTTTGTCTCGAGGCCTATTATAATAATGCAATATGTCGTAGTAGGCCTACATAATAAGTAGGCCCTATCCTTCTCTTTCTCGACTTTCTTGGGATGCTTTTCTCGGCCTTTCTTTGTATATTTTGGTTTACTCTCTAAGTAAAGAAAAGAATCTCTTTAATGGTGGAATCGAACTCAAGTCTTAAATACCCTTTTTAAAAGTACTTGAACAGCTCTGGTTATATCCTAGTAAAAAATATTTTAAAAAATTTGTTCAATTACAGGAATCCTGACAATGATCATGATCCGCACTCTGCGAAGAGATATTGCTCAATACAACAAGGATGACGATTTGGTAAGTATATTTGTGACTAGGAAAAGTGTGTCATGGTAGAATAAATGCTTTGGGAGTCATTTTGTTAAAGACTGCAGTGAAACTCACTTACTACTCATTAGTTATTCATGAGTTTCAATGACTGTTTATTGTATAACTAATATTCATTTTGTCCTGCAACAGTTATTTGGATCTTACACTGTCTTACACTTGACAGTGAGTATTTTGAAAGCGCTTTCGATTACACTTGATGCAAGATAGCTAAACATAATTTTCTTTTGTTCTCAATATTTGATATTTAGTTTTGAACTTGTTTTGTGTAGAATAATTATTTTGTCTGATAGACATGACATTAGGAAGGATTTGTGAGATTTCAATTGTATGATATGTGCCTGCAGGATGAAACAGTGGAAGAAACTGGCTGGAAGTTGGTCCACGGAGATGTATTCAGGCCACCTCGGTTTTCAAAGCTCCTGACCTCTTTTGTGGGTGCAGGGATACAGATTTTGTGCATGGCCCTCATCACCATCTGTAAGCAACGGTGTAGTTTTGTCGAATGACTAAAGAAACCCACGAGATTTTTTCTTCTTCTGCGTTCAAAGCCACAAGATTCAATGACTTGTATTGTCACAAACATTATTGCTGTTAAGTTTGTCTGAAATCACTGGTGAGGATGAATCAAAACATAACAGAGCAGCTTCTTAACTTCTGCAATTTGCTCCAATTATTGTCAAATGGTATCACACAAAGAAAAGCACCCTGATAACACTGCTCTTTGTACAATGTTTTACTGCTTTTTTTCCCCCACTTAACATACATACAGTGTCATTTGTTTTTTTGTTTTTTTACAAAAAAGAATTAACTGAAGCTATGGGTGTTTTAGTTTCTTATTTTCTTTTTCCACAGTCTTTGCTATGCTTGGCATGTTGTCCCCTGCTGCAAGAGGCTCTTTGATGACGGTCGGCATTTTCCTGTACATGTTCATGGGGTGGGTACTGCTTCATTTATCTATAATTCTCTTGCAATACGTGCATAAAATACAGAGGAAAGGTGAACCGCTTATCTTGATTCTTATACAATTGAAAGATCCCTGTCGTTTTACCAACATGTAATTGACCGGCGCTGTGGTGTAATGGTTAGGCTCTTCGACTTGCATGCGGAAGACCCCCCCCCCCGATCGCGGCTGATCTGGGTTTTTTTCCTGGTGGGGTTTTGGGATTTTTTCCCCTCTCAGTCCGGGTTGGCCCTGACATAAGGGTCGAAGTAGACCGTCTCTTAAATGACCATACAGTGTTGCAGGGGACGTAAAACTGCTAACCAAACCAAACCAACATTTAATGACTTCTTTTCAACATGTTTTACTCCTTAGTTTTTTTGTTTGAATGTTTCATGAACAATACTCTGGTAACTCCATTTAAGGTCCTGCTGCATACCACTGTACACTAAAAAAACATAATCCATGGGACAAACTATAACTTAGTACCTTATTGCACAATCAGCATAAAAACTTTGTGAGCTTAGTATTTTTTGTGTGTCACCTGGTGCACTGATCGCCATATTTTGTGTTGCATTTCATTCACCTGAAATATTTTCTTCCACTTTCACGTCAGGCAAAATTACATTGAGGCTTGATTTCATGCTTAATTATTACTAGATCTTTGTGCAATAACCTGACATGGATTTTCTTTTTTTTTCCCCAGACTTTTTGCTGGTTACTTTGCAGCTCGTTTATATAAAACAATGAAAGGTCTTCTGTGGAAGAAAACAGCTTTCCAGGTAACTTCATTACACTAACAGTTTATCATATTTTGCAATGTAAAACTTTTAAACGGACATTTTTTAAAGAAGTAAATTGAAATCCGCAGACAAAGTAAAATCGTCATGGCTTTTTTAAGAGACAGGTTGGCATCGTTCGTTTATATTAATGGTGAGCATTGGGGCTTCTTTATCTGTTTAGAAATTTGAACTCGTTAATTTTTAGAGTAAGATTTACTTTTTCAGTTAGATTTACCTTATCTCTGCTTCTCTCTTCAGACGGCAACTGTGTACCCAGGCATCATGTTTGGCATTTGCTTACTCCTCAACTTTTTTATCTGGGGCAAGCACTCATCAGGAGCTGTAAGTATACTCAAAATATTAGCAAAATTTGTCATAACAGATACTAAACAAATGTAGCCAGTCGCATATCTTTAGCGACTTTCTTTGCTTTAAAATCAGATGAGACAGTCAAGAACTGTTGTTGAAGTGTCCGTGCAAAAACATTAAACCAATTTGTTCCTCAAATATCATGTGTTTGGTGCACCTTGGTGCAGCATTGTTCAGTGTTTATGCGCTCCCGGCAAGTAGAGGTGTAGAGGGATTCTCATGTACTTTGGGTTTTAATATTCTAGATTATAGATTTATAGAAAAGAATATGGTACAAATGCTGAATTCTGGATATTTGATACAGCTTTGCAAAAGGCTGCTCTTTTGCTAATGTTTTGTGGATTGCATCTGATGAGAGTACATTTAAGTGACAGCTTTTCTGATGCTGTGATCTTTACCTGTTTTATGAGATAAATGAAAGTCAACTGCTTTAGCTGCACTTCAGAAAAGTTTTACTGTCTTTTTCAATCCAGTACATTGTTGCTATTTCTCTTTATTTTTGTTTTATTCAGGTACCATTCACCACCATGCTTGCCTTGCTGTGTATGTGGTTTGGTATATCTTTGCCCCTGGTCTTCATGGGATTCTACTTTGGATTTAGGAAACAGGTATGTTATGCCATAGCTTAGTGGTTTATGGTACAGCTCTGGAAATTGAAAGACCTTGATGATTTGAGTTTTGTTATGTGGAGATTTATACCTCTGATTCTATTATTCTTTATTAGGAGAGTCTTTATCAGAATCTTCTGCATAAACTTCTACAATTTTCATAATCATATATCATGGCTGCAGAACTCTAAACAGCTAACTTGATTTTTGCAAATTGTTAAGGAGAGTGAAAAAAGATTAAAATCAAGGTTACTATGTGCATTTTTTTTTTAGCTGTTTGAATCCAATGCCGCTACAACTCTTTGGATCGGTTAGTCTGTCTGAAAATTATTTATAGAATGAGTTATATGACGCCAATAATAATTTCATGGAAAAAAACTTTTCACCTAATTCCGAGTTAGCTGTTTAGAGGTCTCCAGTGATGATGTTGTACAACTTTGGTACAAAGTACCTTTAAGAGACCAAAAAGTATATGATGTTGCCGAGGTATGGTGCGGTCAGGGCTGTGAACTTTTATGATTTGGGAACTGGTTAAGAAAAAAAAAATACATGGCTATATTAGGATTGTGCTGTTTGTGAATATTGAACTTGTATGAATTAGTTAAACATTCACAGTAAAGCTACCTGGTTCAGTGAGGTTTGGCTTATGTACCATGGTCATGTATACCTCTCCTCTATCACAGGCTTATGAGCATCCAGTCCGAACAAACCAAATACCCAGACAGGTACCTGAGCAGACTTGGTACATGAATTCATTTCTCGGGTGAGCATTTTGTAGACTTAAGCCTGTGCTTACAATCTGAAGAATGTTTTAGTCACACGGCTTTGAGGCTTCCCTACACTTCCCTGTCAGAGGTAGATGTTAACATTTGAGGTTCAGTCTCTCAAATAACAATGTCTGTTTTCACAATACTGCCTCGTTTGCCAAGTGATTAAGACTTCTGCAGCTTGAAACCTTTAATAATAATAATAATAATAATGGTATTTGTATAGCGCCTTCCCTTAAAAATTTCAAGCTCAAGGCGCTTCACAGA
>JAUKPP010274729.1:0-11001 GCA_032273245.1 Phyllaplysia taylori | reverse complement strand
TATACACACACATTTACAGTAATCAGGACATTAGAAAAACAGAAAAGTCATGTCTCCACTTCAAGGTTGGGTTCTACAGTGACAATGTGAGGATGAGACTGTTTCAAATCATACTCTTGATCTATGCATATTTTTTTAAGCTTTCAGACACAAATACTGCTTCCACTTTCATGTTTTAACACACTATGTCAATAACCCATACCAATCTCAACCTATATATGCTATATAAATATCACTAGTTGTAACAAAATCTTTCATGAATTATCCCATTGAGTGTTTAAGGTTGCATGCCCAATAAGAAAACAATTTTCATCTTTAAAGTTTGAAATCCACCTCTGATTTTGAAACAAACTCACCGATGAACAGGTATAGGATGAAAAATAGTGAAGCATATCTATTTCGGCTATAGGCAGGCATGGTGACTGAAAGAAACAATAAATGCATTGATGTACACAGGGAAAAACTAAACATTTTACAAAATAAGATTTACTAAGTTTAAAGTTAGTTGTTTATGGAGACGCCAGCATCTTTGGCTGTTTTAGCTGTACAGCTAAGATAGGATGTTACACATTTGACAAAACATAAAAATATACAGAAGTATTGCCTTGAATCAAATCATAACATTCATTTCTGTTATTGCACTTCTTTTATATCTTTACTAATTTCCGGCACCAAATCAGGACACGGGCCAAAAAATTTGTTTTTTTTAAATACAGAAGTTATTTGCAGATTTACCAATAAATCTTAAAGCAAAAACAATGCTCAAGACAGTTCTATGTATACTTTCTGTGACATTACAGACACAATAATAAAAAATTGAACAAAGAACCTCGGTCTCCGATGTGGGTGTTTTGCATTAAGGTACCTGGTCAGTCATGTTGATTAGCATTCTGCTTTGCATGCAGGAATAATCTATCCCCTTTATAAAAGAAAGTATTACAAGGAAGAATGAAAAAGTTACTTCTTTAAAGTATACACTAATATTTTTGTTATTCTCTGTGCTCCACCTGTGCTGTGGTGAAATGGTACGACTCTTTGCTTGCCATGCCGAAGACGAGAGTTCGATCCTGGTTGAAGACGATTCTGTGTTTTTTTTCTCCTGGGATTTTTTTCTCTCTCAGCCCAGGTTAGCCCTGACAGGCAGGGTCAAAGTAGCTTGTCTCTTAAATAGCCTTAAAGTGCTGCAGGGGTAATAAAAATGGTAACCAAACCAAATCTTTGTGTTCTCAATGCCAATTCCCCCCTAAACACATAACCCTGGCTGTAACAGTCATTATAAATCTTCTGAAGTTCCTCACCATCTGGGTTGTTTGCTGTGGTCAGCAAGACCAGGAGGCTGATCAGAGAATCCAGTAGACTGTGGAAATACTGATGGCCTTCACTCGGCTGAAATTTAAAAGAGATTAAAATCCCATTAAAACTTGAAGACATCAAAATAACTGATAAAATAATATAATGATAACAATAACCTCTATATTTACTGATTCACTGCAACACTCTTTGCCAGCCAAGGTTTGTGCTTGCAATGCTAGGCTCTTTGTCGTAGACACAAGAGATGGGAAGCTCAAGTCCCACCTAGGGAACTTTACTAAATAGAGCGATCCCATACTCAATAAAATAGTAACAACAGTGGGATTTCCAGGAGAGGAGGGGGCAGATGAACACCTAAATGCATTGCAATAAAAATAACCCTGGGTTTTTCTATCATAAAATCGAGTAGTGATTGAACTATTGAGCATCTCCATCTTTCGACCAAAATGTAGCTTTCCTTTCTTCAGTCCTGGTTGGCCCTGACAGGTCAGTTCTAAGTAACCCCTCTCTTAAACAACCTTATAGGGTTACAAGAAACATGAGACCAAACGTAACCACTTCTTGTCATTTGTAAGAAGAGTGCCGGGCAAACTGGTGAAGACAGGTGCTGTAGTGTAATGGTTGGGCTATTCCTCTATCATGTGGAAGACCTGAGTTTGGTCGCAGAAGATCTGTGTTTTTTCTGCTAGGACTTTTTCCCTCTCAGCCCAGGTTGGAAAGTAGCTCATCTCTTAAAATAACCTTACAGTATTGCAGGGGACGCAAAACTGGTAACCAAACCATAACAAAACTGGCGAAGGGATAAAACAAGAATTATATTTTAGCATCCTTAAAAAAGTGTTTATGTAAAAAAAAAAAATTAAATCCAAAACTCACTGTTGGCTCAGGCCCAGGAGTGGTGTTGTTGATCAGGTAGGCAGTAGTGTTACCTGGTTTTGCCTGGAAAAATAAAAGTCAGAATGTTAAGCCACATATATGCGTTTTTCTATAATACCTTAGGGATACTTCACAGTAAGATTGCATGGTACGTATTTCTACTAAAAACAATTGGCTTTTCACCCATCACACAGGGAACAGGATTTTGAGGCCCACATGGGGCAGTTTTTAGTTGAGTATCTCTGTCTCTGCTGGGATGTGGTGTCTTTCTTCACCCAGGTTGGCCCAACAACAACAAGGAATAAAATTCAGTCTGAGGTTCATGGATAAAAGCATATGAAAAAAATCCTAGGCTGTCACTTTTTTCTAAACATCCTTCACATTACAGTATCAATGTTATAGGAGAAGGAGCCATTTTCAAAACATCCCCAATAAGTCGTAGAGGAGCCAGTAAATCTCCCAACACAGTAGGCTACACCTGCTTCTAAGACATCACAAAAACAACCTTGACAAACTATCTTCATTGGACAAACAATGGCAAAAAAGAACCAACACACAAAGGATTTTATATATAAAAAAAAAGAATTCAAAAAGCAAATTAATTTGTTTCTGAGTTTCCTGAACTGATCTTGCTCAAGACTGATGAATATTCCCAGGATGGCAAACTGACATACAGTACTATGGGCAATGCTATGGTGTACTCACTTCATAGACTGGGAACAGCAACATTCCAAACAGGGTGAAGACAAACAGGTGTAGGGCAAGCAGAAGCAGAACGCTGGTGGGAGAAACAAATCAGAATCGCAACACTGCTGTTGTTTTGTTTTGTTGTTTGTTTGTTTAATTGACTTTTATGGCACTATCAACACTATAAGGTCATCTATAAGGGCAACGAAATAGACTAGGATAATAGCAACGCAAAGAAACAAGTAGGAGCAACCACACCAGAGCACCTGCCAACCACCCACCACTTTGTTTTCCAGGCTTTGTAGCTTGACTTCTCAGAAAAGCTCTTTAACCGGCGCTGTGGTGTAATGGTCAGGCTCTTCGCTTGTCATGCAGAGGACCCAAGTTTTTCTGCTGGGATTTTTTCCCTCTCAGCCCGGGTTGGCCCTGACAGGCAGGGTCGAAGCAGCCCCTCTCTTAAATGACCTTACAGTGTTTCAGGGGACGTAAAACTGATAACCAAACCAAACCAAAAGCTATTCAAGAAAGAATTTATCCGCATCTGGATCGCAAAGGGTCAACAATAAAAAAAATCTTGAAAAAGAATTTAACACCTGTATGCAAGCAAATCAGAATTTTGTCAATTGCTTATTTTTCTTTAACCTCAAAACTGCCCCAAGGAAGGTAAGAGAGAAAAGTGAGCACTGTTAAGAAAAAAAAAGAGACCATAAGGAAAAGTGTTTACCTGATCACTTCAGGAAGAGTCATTCTTAAACAGTTGACAATCTTCTTCATCAAGGAGGAATTTTGTAAGATGAAGTAAGGACGAAGTATTCTTCTGAATCGGATGAACTGTTGAATGAGAATAAAAATCTTCACCAGATTTCGGAATTCCAATATTTGCTGCTAGCTATTCATTTCTATGAGATCAGGCAAAAGCTACAAGTTAAAGTGGCACCGCAAAGATGTAGTAAATATGTTTATCTTTTTTTACATTCAATGATTTTACATAGCAGGAAATGAGCTCATATATAAACCATGTTCTAACCACAGCATATCCTGCAGATTCATGTTTCTAGAATTAAAATATTTGATCGGTACATCAATATCACTCTCAAGAAGAGAAAGAGTATGTCCAAGTTGTTGTCCAAGATGTTGTCAACATATAAGCATATACAAAGTGTATTTATAAGAGATACATCCCCATCCCTCAGAAGACTCTATACCTGTTCAATCTCCCATATCTATTTAAAAAGGCATTACAAAAAACTCCACTGCCTGGGAAAATACAAGTTGCTATTTTACAGGCCCTAAGACTCAAAAATAAAATAATCATATCCTATGGCCAGGTCCACATTCGCACTAGGGCAATGTGTAAGATTTTATGAAAAGTACTTTTCTCACGGACACAAGGCCAAGGCTACATACATCATGATTCCCCCTCCCCCCACCCCACCTCACAATTATGAGTCTCCCAGCCTAATTCCGACACCAGTGATGTCAAGGAGTGGCAGAGAAAAGTATCGGTATGACATATAACGACAGCTACTTACCTCATGACATCCAAGGCAGAAGGAAACCAGCCAGTCGATGAGAGAGATGACGATGATGATGACAGCACCCATGTCCCACTTGTGCCGGACAAAGTAGTAACCTCCCATTAGATGCATCTGTGGAGATAAAGCTTTGGTTTGGTTACCAGTTTTACGCCCCCTGCAACACTGTAAGGTCATTTAAGAGACAGGCCACTTCGACCCTGCTTGTCAGGGCCAACCCGGACTGAGAGGTAAAAAATCCCAGCAGAAAAAAGCCCAGATCATTCGCGACCGAGGATCGATCTAGGATCTTCCCACATGATAGGTGAAGAGCCTAACCATTACACCACAGCGCCGGTGGAGGAGATAAAGCCTCACAATTGAAGGAAGGTTAAGAAACAGAAGGCGATGCCTTAGAAATATTATATGATGACAAGAGAATTAATTTTGGAACAATCACTTTTCAAGTAAATTTAAAAGTACACTCAGAAATATTCTGTACTGTTTAATTGTCATGTTGTTTATTTGAATATGCACATGATTTTACAGCAAAATGCATCACAGTCATAGACAAACCACGTATCTCAGCATTCCGAGGAAGAAACTTTATTCCTTGGCCTTAACAGACATTGGGGATATGTTTGTTTGTTTAAGACTTTACAGCACTATTCCTGAGGCCACTATGGGGCATGGGTAGTCTAGCCATCAGGCTGTCGGACTTGTACTTATGAGGTTGTGAGTTCAAATCCCAGCTCAGGCCTAACGTTGTGTTCTTCGGCAAAGCACTTTCCATTATATTTTTTACTTCACCCAAGCATGAATGGGTACCCAGATATAGACAGTGAAAGATCTTGTAGGCATGTAAAGTGTTCAAGTGTTTGTAAAATGGCTATTTGCACTGTAGCGTCTCAGGAAGTTGAGAGGTTTCTGAATGACTTTCGCCTGCTGGAGAAATGATAGATTGTAAGGCGCATTGAGCTTGCTTTTGAGCAGGAACATGCGCTCTATACATGTAATCCACTATCAACACTGTAAGGTCGTTTCGGTGCCAGGAAGTAGACTTGGACAATAGCAATACATAGGAAAAAGGAGAAGGAATAGATCACAATAGAGCACAGGTCAACCACTTATACAGTGAGCGAATTAGCCAATGCAATGAGAGAGGAAGACAAAGTCTCACAAATATCTGTCACTCACATACACACTCACCTAAAAAATCTAACAATACCTCGACACACTTACACATACACACTCACCTAAAAAATCCAACAAAACCTCGACACACTTACACATACACACTCACATAAAAAATCCAACAAAACCTCGACACACTTACACATACACACTCACATTAAAAAAATCTAAGAAAAGCTCGACACACACACTGACCTTCTCGACACACACACTGACCTTGATAGCATTGTCCACCAGTAGGAGGATGAGACACAGAGCCTCAAGACACTGGGTCAGCCAGCACGGCAGACTGACCCGCTCCTCATTGAGCCGCAGGTCAGAGCTGACCGTCAGGGAGGACGGGTACTCCACAAACGCCAGCATGTGCAGCAGGAAGATGACCCCAAAACGGAACCTGACCAAGGGAAGTGAAGTAAAACATGGATAGTGCACAAAAAAAGTATATGATCTTTTTGCTACAACCTTCATATGTTAAGCAAAACACGGACAGTGCACAAACAAAGTATATGATAGTTTTCGCTACAACATTATATGACTTAACACTTTGTAGTCACTCGGAGCATATATGCACCGGCCCAGTTTTGTCCATTCAGTCACTCGGCACATAGATGCGCCAGGCCCAAAAAGCCCAGTCGTGTCACGGCTGGCTGCGCGTGACCGGTGGGGCTCTTTGTCCTTCTGGCTGTGTGACTACAAAGTGTTAAACCTGTCTAAATTAAATGATTTTCAAGTGGAGAAAAAGGCCCATTAAGTCACTTTTAGTTGTTAGAAGTCTTTTTCTTTTTTATTGTAATATCTGGATCTGTTTTCATCAAAAGGCTTTAAGTTTAACTACAATACCTGAGAGATGAGATCTCAAAGTTCAAAGAATTTCTCTTATATGAGGATCTCCAGAAGTGTGAGCGTGAGCGAGAGAAGAAAAAGATTTGGGAGAGAGAAAGAGATGGATACATTGACAAATTCGAAAAGTCACAGCCTATGAACAAAAGTAAACCTTCCTTGTGTTCCTTAACCTAAGCTTAATTTTTACTTAAAGAATTCTTCAGAAACAAATATGAACTGGAATTGAGGCTTTACTTCCATACTCACACTGCGATTCCAAAGGAAGTGTACTTGCGATAGACCCGGAGATCTCTGGTACCCACTTTGTGGTTAATGGAACGATACTGAGGAACAAAGGAAATGGGAAATGATAAAACAATAATTGTATCCCCTAACCACATGAATCACGAATCATACCCACAGAGGTTCACATAGTATACTGCATGAGAGGACAGATGGATTGTCCCATTATCACTTGTCAACAGCAAAAGTGAAACTTCAGGAAGTAACACCAAAGGATGATGAAATTTGAACAAATTCACTATCTTCATAAGTTAGGAGATGATACATAAACTCCTAGCCCAAATATACATCCTCCAGAGTTCTAATGGTACATAGCAAAGTCTCCAAGTCAATAAAAATTTGCCAGTGGACAAATATGGTTATAATGTGTATAGTCATTCAGTAAAACAAAAAATGTTTCCAAAGACACACCATAACATCATCATGAATAAGAGAGAGTGTTAGATTTTTTTAATCTAATTCTAGCAGTAGAAGCAGCATGAAGACTATCGATAAAACAAAATAAAATCAATTGAATCTGCATTCAGCTATGTCCTTCACTGCATGAAAGCTACTCCTAAAGAAAATAATTTTACCTTGAATGCATCTTCAATGAATACAACTGCCTGCAAAATGGATTCTTCATCTGAAAGTAAATAATTACAATTAATTTTTCTCCTTCCTATAGAGATAAAGTAATTAAGAAAAAACAACCTTGGAAGCCTCTCCTTCCCCATGCACAACAAAAACATTTGTTAAAGAAATAGAGGTTTGCAGGTATAAATCTAAAACATAAAATGATGGATGGTTATTTTTAGGACAGTGAGATGTGTCGTTTTGCTCACAGATTTCAAAAGCAAAAGTCAAGAAAATTAACAGCACCCCAAGTTGATAGATACAAAATTAAGTAAAAGGGATAAATGATACAAAAAGGACTATAAAAATCAGAACAAAATTGATTGACTATATGCTTGCTGTCTTTATGTATCTGTTGTTCTTTTTTTTTTTTATAAGTTTGAATTAAAAGAGAAAATGTCTCATCTGAGATGTGAACAATCAAATCTACACAAACCTAGAAAGCGGACAAAAGATAAATGGTTTAAGGGTAAAATTTTGCCACTTTTTTTATTGAATATTGCTGTTATAAAGAAAAACAATGGTGCGACAAAAAAGAAAATCCCATGACAGTTCAAAGTGACCAGGAAGCAATCAATGAGAACCCGTCTTTTCCAGTCAGAAGTGGATGCAAAAACCAGAAATTGGCCACACAAATCCCACAATGTTGTGAGGAGAGTTAGCCCAATAACAGGGAAACTGTATGGTGCAAAGAACTATCACTGACAAATCTGACCTTGCAACTGAGGTCTACACGCCCTGCACTAGTTAAAGTGGAGAATCACACCTCCATACTCTCATTGATTCTTCGGCTGTTTTCACCCAAAAATTAAAAATAAAAAGAAAGAAAACAGAGAAAATAGATGAACAAGAAGAAGATGAATGAGAAGACTAAAAATTTTTTTTGCATTTTTGTGCCAAGTAAAAATAAAGACCTATATTGCCTAAAAGGGATTTAAATCAATACATGCTGACGTAAAAAAATAGTAAGGTCACAAGCTGTAACTGCCTAGAAAAGCTTAGGACTATAACTGGCAAACCTGAATTAGATAGCATTGCATAATCATCACGTACCCTCTGGTAACATTTTTATCTGCATGAATATTTATCGGTCTCATTATCTCTGAGAATCATATGTGATCATTGTAAAGTCTATTGGGCAATACACTTAACAAGTTAACAGGTGTGATAGTGATACTGACCTAGGCCTGCAAACTGACTCGATTCATCCAAGTTTGTGTGGATATCGGAGACAGATATTGATAGCCCATCACTGCCATTGCCGTCTCTCACACGCCAAGAGTGTGCATCAGAACTGTCATCAAAGTTGCCACTGTCGTTGATTCTGGGAAAACAAAGAATTAAAACACATGGCAATGAGAAAAACATAATTTGCATTGATGTGAATTGTACAAGCTGTTCTGACATTTCAAATAAAAATCTGTGGGTCAATTTGGATCCTTTCATGTTGTTGCTAGAAGTTACTTATTTTACAGGATCTTTCAAGCATGATAAATATTAGTTCATTGGCAACCGATGGGATTGGGAACGATTCAAAACTATAGAAAAAAGATTAGACAATTTGTGTACAACTCAATGAGTTTTATTTACCTATGAGGATCTGAATTATGTGAACACTTATGTGAGTCAATTTTATTTTCTGTTTACATCACCTCCTATGTCAACCATGTGAGATTTCTAATTGGTTTAACACAGGGTTCTAATATCTTTTGTCATTGATGAATAGAAATTACATTTAATTACAAGAATCCCCATCAAAAGACAGAGAAATAAAACATGCAGCACAGAAAGCAACTCACAGCTACAACTACTAACAAACAGAGAAGTTTCACAAATATTTGCTCATTATCATGACCCAATATTCCCCTTAACAAAGCAAAACCCAGAGGCTGTTTAAAATTCAAAGCTTGAAAGAGTATACATACCTTATACTGGCTGTGTCAATATCATATTCATTTGAAGTTGACGCGTCTGGATCCATTTTGCCTCTCTAAGCCTTGGCTCAGAACACTTAGACAAGCTTATTCATTACTTCCTTTTTCTCCCTCAGACTTGCACCCACTGACACTTGCCAAGTTCTTATCTCTAGTGAAGGAAGAAGAGAAGAAAAAAAGAGTTACCCAGCATGTTTCAAGCAGAAGTGTTTAAACAAACAGATTTAAGACCATTCTATGCAAAAAGGATGTTAAAAACAAAGTGTTTACAGTTCAAAGAGAAATCAAATTGAAAAAGATACCGGAGTGAAGCACCACAAGAGCACAGGTCTTGAAGTTGAAGAATTCTCCAGAGGTGCTATTTAAACAAGTAGTGCAGTTAGTTTTTCACAAAGATTCACATGTATTGAAGAGCAAACTGATATTTCAAAACCATGAACACCTTATTAAAAGCTTACACAACACTTGTGAACCTTGAAATTCCAAATGAAAACACAGGTAATGTAAGCATCACAGGTCTAGAAAAGGCAAGAATGGTTTATGATGTCTCGAATGTAATGGTTTTCTTGCATCAAAGTTGACGACACACAAGCAGACTAACAGAGACTTTTTATGAAATACATTCTCAGGTGGGAATAAATCTAACATCTACAACAGTGTAAAACAGCAAAGTGTCAAATCAATACTTAATCGGGGCCTATATATGATGAATTCTATTTCCTACTCTGCAACAAGAGCATGCATTTAATGCCCTGTTGAGTCATAAGAATCCTCTTTGTCTCAACTATCACTTACCAATGAGGTAATCTAAATTTCCACCAGTGAATAAGAATGGTCTAACAAAGTCAGGCTTAAAAAGATGAGAATGAGAATAAATTACACATGAAAAGATTTGCTTAAGGAGAAAAGACATTATGAGGGAAAACACCAATTCCCCTTACCACTTCACCTCAAGTAGTCTTATCATTTCCACTCGGGATCAAGTACCTCAGCCAAAAACAAAACAAAACAACAATACATTTTAAACACATGAAGAAGGAAGAGAAAGAGGAGTAATGGATTGACTGAATAAAAAAGAGTGGATGACCTTTCTAACTTTGTAGCAACGAGCTGTGCTGAATAACACTTTCCTATTTTGGTCTAGTCCAAAGTGGATGAAAGTTGTTGCCCTCTTCATGCTGCATTTGGGGTGCAAGATTTGCATTGAAACAAAATTGTGGTTGTGTATGAGGACAGGATTGATGGATGATGAAACAGTAAACTGACCTGATGCCTTTATAGATAAATGACTCTGCACTATAAAAATAATCTAATGACCTATATAACAACCAAAAACAATTACTGGATTTTTTATGGGAATAAAATTCTCTTGAACCCAAAATCGTGTTTGAAACTGGTGTCAAATTAGAGATATATACCAAGAAATCCGAACATAACAACATTGCCTACAAGCCATTCCCATCTTCACAATAGCTTTCATTAACATGCAGGAACTTTAAAAAGCCAAAACCTATAAATATTCCCCATCATCTTAGCTTGTCATCTAGCACTAATATTTTGGTTCCATACACTTTGCAGTCACCAACTATAATCAGCATTCCCAATAGTATCTATATTAATAAAAGGAGACTTTCAAACTTTGTGTTTTATGGAAATAAAAACGACTCAAACGTAAAATCTTCATTTTTTTTGTGGGCATCTAGAATGGTTTGCTTTAGGTTTTTGTCAATAATTTGAGAGTGTTT
>JAUKPP010274718.1:0-11003 GCA_032273245.1 Phyllaplysia taylori | reverse complement strand
ATAATTATCTCTGTCTAAAGAACAAACACAACAAACAATAAAGCGTCTTGACTTAAGTGATACCCTACTCACTAACTTAAAAAATTCTCACTAACCAACCGGGGTCCTTAGAATAGGAATTGGCACAGGGAATAAAAAAAAAAAATAAAAAAAATTTTAAAAAATTAAAAAATTAAAAAATAAAAAAAAAAACTATAGGCTTCTGCATTGTTTTTTACTTAGTCTCTCACCATACAGTAAAACACTGCTAGTCCGCATCAACTAACCACAGAAAAATTGTCTGCTTATCAAGTTTGTCCGATTATCGGATCTGTTCTATAATATAATGCCCACCTTGACAGATACATTAATCTCATAAGAGACTTACCGCATTCAGAAAGCTAGGTGTCAACACATCCCCGTCTGGGTTCACCATCACAAAAGTGGCGTATCTCGTTTCTTGCGGGAAAGCAACGTCCACCCACGCCTTTTCTGGAATGATCCTCGACGACTGGGGCACCCACAGCTTCTCTTGGGCCTCTGTCTCTTTAAAAGTCTTCATGCCTATACCACAGAGCCCACACATCAACACGCTCAAGACAATTGTCAGGAGGGGATAACTCCCGACGAAAAGTCCAATTCTGTGGAAAAAAGTGACGGAAAATTTAAATGATGTTCAGTTATCACGTCACTGAGTGCCAGAGCTCAAAAGACAGTGATTGAAAAGAGCCTATGCTACAGGTAGAAGAGAAGCATAATACATGTATTAACCTTGGAGCAACTATGGACAAAGCCTCTCTTACGTATTATCAATCCATTACAGAGTAAATCAGGCACATATGTAAGTTGAATCTTATCTATATCAGGATAATTGGGGGTTTTTTTCTTTGTTTCGCTTTTTGTGATAGATGCTACCAAGGATCAAACCCACAGCCTCCCACTCCCAAAACAGATAACATGCCACCCCCCCACCCCAACTATTTTCTATCATGATCATTGTGAAGTAATGGCGACAATGACAAATGTGTTGCATCGCCATGAAATCAGGCGCTCATCAAAACAAGGGGAACGGAGTTATCAGCCTTTTTCTGCATCTCAGTTAAGTTTCAACATAAACGGTTTTTGTGATCTTATACCCTCTATATTCACTTAAAAACAATTTCATGGTACCTTATACTAAAAAGCATTGTTTAAAAGAAATAGAGTGTCATTTAGAATGCCGGAAAACATTAATGGCCATTTTCTCTCTTACTCTCTAATTTTTCCTCTGATAGTGGGTGACTCTTACGTAATCAAAATTGCAAATGTCTCAACTTCTTTACAAGATATATTGATAACTTCCTCACAGTCGGCTAGAGAAATGTTCAAGGTTTAACATGATATCAAAAACTCAAAATGTCCAAAAATTGACGAGAGCCTGGTTTCATCACGTTGCAACACATATTCTCTTTTCCCATTCCCTTTCAAATAATTCATCACAGCTACCACTCTAACCTCTCCGTCTTGAAATATTTTTTTCATTTTGCCCACTGTACGCCTAGTTCTGAACTTGAGACAAACAAGACCAGGTGTAATAGTAGTCAAATCCACCATGATTAGCAACACTCCACCTGCCATTTCAGCTAAAAACTGGTGAGTTAATCACTGGTCAGTGATGGTGAGCTACATGGACAGTGGTCAATGTGAGACAAAATTAACAGTTCTATTCTTATTCTTTTACTACTTTGGCACTCCTACGTGTCATCTCAGGGGGTTGACGACCTGTAGCCGCATGCATGTAACACACAATGACTTAGTTGGTCACACAGAAGGTCATAGCTACTACACTTAGATGTAATGTGGATGAATTTGGCATGCATGAAGTTGGCGGCTACGCACGTTATAAGTCTCGTTAGTAGACCTCACCTATGACGTAGGTTTGTGGGCAACTTACACCGGGTTTTAAGGTAATTTACGCCAGGTGTAGACTTACAAGTGTTTCATTCATCCGAAAAAAAAATTTACACCTAGGTATAGCATTCTACGCAGTCATAAGGCCATACTCCTAGCGTGATGCATACGGCCACAGCATCTGTGTTATGACATAATGCCTGGTGGACATGAATTAATATTAAATTTTGCACTGGTAGTCTCATAGTGGTTAAAATACACCAGCTCCCTTTAGGTACATTCCTAACAGAAACAGAGAAAGAGAGAGAGAGGGGGAGATTGAATTAACTGAAGGGGAGGGGGAATTAGGTATATTGAGAAAAGAGAAAGAGAATAGGAGATTGAGTACATTGAAAGGAGAAAAAAAAAGAGAGAGAGAAAGAGTAAACTGAAAAAGTATAGAAAATGAAGAAATACATGAGGGAGAAAAATTCCTGCACCTTTCATCTCAAACCCTCTAGCACTAGAGGAAAAACGTGCTCTTAATAATCACTACCACCCCCCCCCCCCCCCTACCCTCACCAAAGCCTGTGAACCTGTCTTTCATAACACATGATAGAACTACACCTGTGATAGGTGCTAAAACGTTGTTAAGTCATAAACCTTTCATAACACAAAAATTACATAATATATGTGAAAGACGTGACTTTGGTGTTCCTGTGACTCAATGTATAATGTGAAGCTCATACAAACAAGGCAAGCATTCATAGGTCATTCATAAAAAAAATTACGACCACGCTGGGGTGATTCAAATTACACTTTACAACTTCTTTTGTTAATATTTCCCTTCACACTGAAGCTATGTGCTTCAAATTGGCACATAATGTTTAAAATTCAAAAGGAATTTGACTAGTGTACAGTTGACATAATTTCACAACACAGTTTTTCTCTAAATAGGGCATTAAAAAAACACCCTATTTTCGGTTAGTCCGAAATTTTACCCGATGCACCATTTTGCTTCACTACTAAAACTGAAAGTCTCAACGTCTGAGCCATGTTTCCAGCATCATGGCCTAGTAGACCAACAAAAGTTTGCAGGCATTGCTTTTTCTAAGTTTCCCCTGTATTCTGAAATCATGGTCCAATTCAACAATGAACAGAAGCCTTTGGCATTGAACATTACCCTTCCACCAATTCCTGGATGACATCAAAGGAATCCGTCCAGTGATTAATATTTTATTCCCGAAAAACGTTTCTCACGGGGGCTGGTTCGGACTTTTAATAGCTTTGTTCTCAGTGAAAATAACGGAAAGACGAGGGGAAGGAAGAAAATGCAATCCCTGAATTAAAATGGCAAAACTTTGGAATCCAGTATATCTATAAGACACAAAGTATGCAGATACAGTACTGTTTAATGCCATGTACTGAACTGCCAAAAGCTTTGTCGACATCCATACACTTTATCTCACATAAAATCAATTAACTTCTTTATGTTTTAAACAGATAAATTAATTGCTTATAAAAAAAAAAAAGAACCCCTCAGCCTTACATCTGATCACTCAAACCATAAATAAATGTTTAGGGGAGCTGAAAATATCCAGAGTTCTATTTAACATAGACATTCAGAGTCAACCCTTTCCATGAGGACTCTTTATAGGTAAACTAAATGATAATTAGGCTTTTCTTTTTCCTATTCATATGGGCAGATTTGTAGCTTTTATGGACTATCATCATTCCACTGTGATGAAAATCCAGACTTAAGTTTTTCGTCCCTTCACTGCATTTGATCCCCGGACTGAATTACAGGCTAACCTCTTATCTGAAGTCAAACCCATACTAAAAAAAAATGAGACCAGGATATAAACAGTGACAGCTCATGTTTCTCGAATGATAACTGAGGGTTTCTTGAGGCTTTATGACAATTTCTTAACATTCTCTGAGGCAAACTGTCAGTGAGAGATAACATCACCTTAAGGGTGCTTGAGGCTCCTCCAGGCCTCGGTCACTATTACTTGCTAGCTGATAATCTGCCAAAGTGATAACACTTGAACGTCTTTGTTTGGTCTACTTCATCCCATCTCTGTCATTCTGTTGAGGTTTAATCTGAGACATCTGTAGTTTGCTAAGTGAAGTAGATGTCACAAGTTCAACTGACTTGGAAATTGAAGATGGATTAGAGAAGTTTCAAGACGATGACTTGGAGTGGAGGCAAGAGCCTCTCTATTTCACTAGCCCAGACATCTAGGGCAAATTAAAAGCCTTTCTAAAATACATGTGCAAATTGTATCATCCTCAGGTAAATACAATATGAAAAAAATGTGTGTCCCCTAATTAGTGTCAAATGAAAATCTACTTCAATTCACTTTTGATTACAAAGACATTGTTTATAATTTATTTTTTCTGAAGTACATAAGCTACTATGAGAGTCTTAAATTTCAGAGCAAAGAGTTAATATTATAGAACAATATAAAAATAATGTCCTTGAAAATTCTGAAGGAAAAGTTTCATCAATTTGTTTGTCCTGAGAAACTCATTTACATTAAAGCTGCTATCTTGTTTTGTGCTGCTTCAACTTCTTGACCTTCACTTATACTTGTCTAACACAAATCAAGAGATATTCATGATACATTGTTCCACTAAGAAGAACAAAATAGTCTCTATGCTAAGCAAAATAAAGCAGAAAGCTGGCATCTCTAAGTACAAAGATTGTCCAAACCATAATTCACCAGCTTCATGTGAATCTCTAAATTCAAAGACTTACCGGAATGATATAATATAAAAGCAAAATTAGAGACATATATATATATTTTTTCAATTTTCATTTTGTTTAACACTTTGTAGTCACAAAGCCAGAAGGACAAAGAACCCTACAGGTCACATTCCGCCAGCCATGACACAAGTGGGCTTCTCCGGCCTGGCACATCTATGCGCCGAGTGACTAGATACGTAAGAAATCATTGCAAACAGAAAGATGACAGCAAAGAGATACTTAAAACATTAAAAAAAAAACCAGTTAGTTACCTGAAGAATACAGTCTCCAAAGCCCATATTATTTTGTAGCTTACGCGTGCGAGAAAGCTATCTCTACTTCTTTTCGAACCACCATTGTTGCCTTCCACTGTCACATGAATGGTGCTAACATCTGCATCGAAGGATTCCTTGACTGCACGTTCATTGTTGGAATTTGACGTCGCCATGAGTATAAATCAGAAGTATCAAAAATGTAGCGATAGGCAAGATCGGTTCTTTTTTTTCCGATTAAAACAGGGCGTCAACTCAGCACCAGGAAATAGATGCAACATTCCATCTCAGACTGTCCTACATCGTAACAATCACAGCAGAAGATCTGGGAAGTACAAAACATGGGGAAAGAAATTTGAGTATCTGTTTTTTAATAAGACTTCTATGAAACACAAGTTTTCTTTGGTTTGGTTTGGTTGGTTAGGGTTTTACGGCTCCATTGACTTAATAAGGTCATTTCGGCACCGAGAACCATTCAAAAGTTGGGGTAGGAATTAATTTTGAATTTTGCCTGGGTGGCGGCCTCATAGGCCTACTTTTTTCGATTTTCAACCACCAAAGTATCTTTAACGTGCGCTACGTGCACACAGGACCAACGAGATTTTTCGCCCTTATCCGAGAAGACTAGGTGTTGGATCTTACCTACCCTAAGATCAGGGGTGTGGTTGAGAGAGAGAGTAGATAATGTATGAGATAAGAGGAACAGAATAAGCAGGCGAGAGGAGACTCAGAAGAGAATGAGGAGAGCAAGTTAGAGAAAGAATAAAGAGAAAGTTGAAAAAAAGAATCAAAGAGTAAAGTTGAAAAAGTAAACAAGGTAGAGAAGATGAAAAATAAATTTGGGGAGAAAAATGCCTGCACTGCCCCAGGGTCGAACCCGGGACCATTAGCATGAGAGGCCAACACCATAACCTCTAGACCATGAGAGCCCTCAAGTTTTCTTTGAGCACAAAAGCAGCATGTCCTAAGCACAATGATTTGAGGGGTTAACTACAAAATTACGTCAACAAAATCCTATTCTCGAAATATATTGATGTGCTCTTAGCAACAACAAAAAAGCACGGCAACAGGTGTAAATATAAAAAACAATAATAAATAAAATGATGTGCAGCCCTCACCTGAAACAAAAGGCTACAAAGGTTTTCCCCTCTCTCAAAAAAAATGTTTGTTTTCTAGGGTTAGTCCCACGTAATCAAATGACAGCCATATCAAGAACAAACCAATTTAAATTAATTTAGTGTAAAACACATACACATCACAAGTCAAAGGCAGCCCCGCAAACAACCTTTGCACTAAAAGATATATGTGGGTCAGCAAGACAAATTTTCTATCAGTATGAAAATATACTGAACAGCATCAAGTCCATAATCAAGACAATGTATCTAACTCTCTCAGACAGACATTTTATCATTTTTATATCCCCAAACACTACAAAGTCATATTCACTTGACGACTGTCTCCGGCTTTCATGGGTAACAAAGGGCCCTATCAAATCCTTTTACCTTACTCTAAATAAAGATAGAAAGCATTTTTAGACACAAATACTCACAGGGAAGTGAGACAAACACACAATTTCTTTCAGTGCACAAACTCCTTCACTACTGATTATGTCCAACATAAAGTTTCCAGTGATGTAGAAAAAAAATAACACGAAATAATTCTAGTGCTCAAGAACTCCACTTTTTAAACTTATCACACTATGTGTCACACAAACTTATCTCCCTATGTGTAACACATCCATGATACTGAATATAGTTGCAAACTGATAGCAGGAGTAGCAGCACAGCATTTGACCCTTGACATAATTATGTTGCTTAACCAATAAAAAGAACGGAAATGTAGCCCACCTCCACAAACCATGTAAGAAAAAAAGCAAGCAATGGTTTAATGTTTGGAAAAAGGCAACATGACTTTAATTTCTTTTTTATTTGATAAAGATTTGGGTCCAAAAAAATAATCAGAGACATAGAGTAATATATATAATGAACTCTAACAGGCTAATGTTACTCTTTGGGATGGTGTTTTTGTGGTTTGTTCAGGTTTCACAGCTCTATCAACACTATAATAAGTGAAATAGACACTGGGGCTCCCTATATTCCCCCACAACAGGTCTGAACGCTTCTGTGTCTTTAATTTCAGCAATGAAATAAACAAAGGAGGATGGGGAGAAAAGAAGATAAAAGGGATGATATACCCAAGAAAGTTTCAGATCAATTCACTCCCAAAATTTGGGTGTACATGTGTGTAACAGTTAACCCTGGAGGCCATTCTCCTCCCACATGTAGTTGGCAGTTGTAGGGCCTACCCATATACCCATCCAACAGAAGGGGCTTCATAGATGAACAACAAATTAAATAGTAATAATGTAAGCTTCTTTGAGTTCGATCTTTATGCTTTTTTTCCTTATTCTTTGGGTAGGGGGTTCCTGTTTTATGTCTCTTGCAACCCTGTAGCGTCATTTAATAGGCAATCTTTTTTCACCCTACCTGTCAGAGGCAAACCGGGCTGACAGAGACAAATCCCAGGAGAAAAACGCAGATCATCCAGATGTGGGATCAAAAGCGGGTCTTATGCATGATAGGCAAAGACTTTAACCTACACCACAGACACCAGTGCTCTTACATGCCAACAAACTGATTGCTATCAATTGGTGAAAGCAAAGTCTGTGAAGACATAATATTATGATTTATCTCAACACACTATCAAGTCACAATGACTTCAACGATAACCTGTGCCTCTGAATTCCCATTGGGAACAAAGGACTGCAACAAATCAAGCTACCCTACTTAAATGACAATGCATCAAGCATTAAATCCCTTTTCTAAAAAAATTTAACAGACACCCGATCTCCAGACAACTGAATCAAGCCTTCCCAGTAATCTGAGGCAAAGCAGCAATCCTTTTTAATACCCAATGGCTGCTTCTAAAATTACTCTCCGACTGCTATTATTCTCTAAAAAAAATAAGTAAAGTTAACACTGCAGAAGTGGGCATGGCTGTGGTAATACATTACAAATTTGGTGGCACAGCATATTCTATCATTCGGACATGATTAGTTTCGTTTGGTTTCTATTTTTGCTTCCCTTGCAACGACAGTTTGAAAAATAAATAGGTGTAGGCCTACAAAGTGAACAGGCTATAAAAGGCTGCTAAAATCCTGAGCAGAGAGAGATTAAAAATGAAGGCTATTGTTCATTCATAAAATGTCAGTCTCCTCCCACTTGTAACAAACAAAACAGCATCCTTGAACAAGACAATCTGGGTTAATGACTGGTATAGGCATTAACTCACAACCAATTCTCTGTTAAAAAAAATACAAAAAATTTAACATCAGCTTTTTTTACTTGTGCACCTAGGTTGCTCCAGTTTTCGCCCACCTAAGAATGCATAGGAGGAATACACAGTTTAACACTAGATTCCCATTGGGTGGAAGAGAATGGGTACTGGGCGAAAATTGAAGCTCAGACACAGATAGACTCTAATACTCATGAACACTACCTTGGCAAGCAACTCAAATGGTAAGAAAGCTTTCATCTCTACCTTTAAGCTTTGGTGCTTGTGCCTGTGGTTTTGGCTACTAAACTAAACGCTATATTATTTTATATGGATTGCCTCCTCCAAAGTCAGAGCTTTCCACTGCCACTGCTATGGATAGGAGACAGCAAACGCAGCAATAATTTTAATGGTTTGTCTGTCTGTCATCACCTGACGGCAGCCTGGGCTTAACAAAGCACCCAGACACAGACTAGATGCATTCCTCCAGCTTGGCTTGGCTTAGATCTAATGATAATCATAATGGCCACTGACTTCTGTGCACAAGAGCAAAATTAAAATATCACAACACTACACAGTAGATTGCCGCATAGCAGTCCTCCTAAAGTTCAGATTTAATTTACAGTTGTGAGTTCTCTCACAACAGACACAACAGGCATACAACAAGACAGGAGATCCGTGCTGAGCTACACAATCCTTTCCTTCAGCCTTCAGTCTTCAGCGCACCAGTGCATTCACAGCTATGCCTAGTCTAGATCTATGAGAAGTGTCAATATCTCTAGATCTAGCGTCAGCTGCGATCGTGGTGAACTGTAGCAAGATGCAGTTTTAACAAAAATAGAGAAGAAAACCACAGATCACCAACCTTCGTCATGATATCAACTGGCCCCTCCTACACATAACACATTCTCTCTCTTTTTTTAGACCTGCTGACTGTCGTCGGATTATATAATGAGAAGGACGATGGATGGACTCCTTCTTCCTCACCACTGTGTCTCACTTGCCAACATCCTTGTCCACTCTAAATTATTAATCCAGGCAAAAGATATTTCCCTGTAACGAGTACGCGATCGCTGGCAATCAGTCAATATAATACTAATCGGTCGACGTCTACGCTTTTGAGCGCCACTTCTTGTTTGTCCTACCTTCTGCTCCCTGTCTGGTGTCTGTCTGTGCTGCTGTTACGAAAAAACATGAATGCTCAGGCAGGAGGAAAACCCGTTTCTATTTTTACAAGCTGATTCTTCGGGGCAGCAGGAAGATGTCGTTCAGGCAGGTTCGAGGCGAACCGCACCCAGCAATCGACCGTCGCCACCTTTCGTCTCTCGGGTTATTCGGGTTATTGAATTTTGTCATCTTAGAGGCTCTCTGTATCAGACACATTTATCCTGGCCTTCGCAAGGCATAATAGGCCTACTCTGTGCAAGAATATGAGGGTTTCGTCTGACAAGAAAAAAGTTACGTTTCAGCGTGTCTGTCTGTAGTTTGTCTGATTGTCACCAGTTTGTGTGTGTTTGTGTGTGTGTGTGTGTGTGTGTGTGTGAGAGAGAGAGAGAGAGAGAGAGACTGAATATCAATCTGAGTCAGATAGAAAGATGAAACCCAAGACAAGAAAAGTTGTGTGAAAATGTGTGTGCGCTCACGTGTAGGCCCATTTGTATGACACGTGTGTGTGCGCACGTGTGGAGTAATTCAAGTACATGTAATTGCTAACGTAGGTAGGTAAAAGAGAGAGGGGGGATGGGGAGGAGGGAACAGTAAGGGAGAGAGAGGGGGTGAGGAGGAGGGAACAGTAAGAGAGAGAGGGGGGATGAGGAGGAGGGAACGGCAGATAAAGAGAGGGAAAGTGTAGGGGTGCCTTCGTATGACTGTATGACGACCTCTGCTTGAAAAATACGATGAAGTACCATTACTGTACATTGTAGACTACAACGAATCTTTCCATTGTCGTTGTGTTGTTGCCGATCGGGTTCTTCCGCAGGTTGTAGCGTTTTTGTAGTACATGTAGTAACAAAGACCAAAAGTAGAGTAGGCCTACACTGTAGTAAGTTTTTTTTAGCCTCTTCTTGTGTTTTCGGGGTTTGGTTATTGTTGGGGTTTTGTTGTTGTTTGTTGTTGTTGTTGTTGTTGTTTGTTTTTTTGGGGGGTGGTTTGTTTTTGTTTTTTTTATTTAAGTAGACTTAAGTTTCCCTGAGTGTTGTTCCACGGGTTATTCGCCCTTGAAGGTTGTCTTCATGACCTCCAGTGGAGTCAGGGGACGTCTGCGGCCGAGTGGTAAAGCGCCCCACTGCAAATGAAGAGGTCCTAGGTTCGAACCCTGGGAGGCTCACCGGGAGTTTTTCGGAGCTTCCGTGGCTGTGACACCCGTCACATAGGAGGTGAACGTGAAATTCGGAGGCCCTGTTATTAAATGAACTTACAGCAGCCTACAGTGTTGCAAGGGGCGTAGGCCTACAACCTAAACCAACCAACTAAGTGTAGAGCCGTGATTGCCTTGCTCTGTACCGCACGAGTGTAGTGTCTTCATAAAGTTGGCCCGATTAGAGCCGTGCGTTCATTGAGTTAACTCTTACTCTTAGATGAAATTTGATAAGATAATCTGCCCTACTCTATTGATTTCTACAACTCTATACCGAGAAATTTGTCTTAGCATGGTAAATGTATGTCATTGTAAACGCAATATATGCAAACACACAAAGAAACAAACACACACAAACACGCACACGCGCGCGCGCGAACACTCTTTCCAGTGGAGCCAGAGCTGCGGAGCCGGAGCCGGAGCCAGAGCCGGAGCCGCAGGAGCCGCAGGTTTTCGGCTGGAGCCGGAGCCGGAGCCGGAGCCGCAAAAAATTTTGCGGCTC
>JAUKPP010274707.1:0-11004 GCA_032273245.1 Phyllaplysia taylori | reverse complement strand
GAAATCAGACAAACTTGAGCAATTCACAAACATTTATTTTTTACTCCCATTGTCCTAAAATATCGGGCACCTTTTGATACAGGCTCATATATATTTTTTTACTGATTTTATAAATTAGGGCCATTTACTTAAATCAAACTCATGACTCTTTTACTTTTTGTATTCTAAATATTTCACCAATCACATGTTTTATGTACATGACACGCGTTTTGTTGATACATTGTTTAACTGCTGGATCGAGAAAGTAAAGTGAGTAATTTTGTACATTAAGAGAATTATTGTCTTCATATTACAACACTCAAGGTCAAGGGAAACATATAAAAAACAGCAGCTGGGCAGACAATGCTATAGTTAATAGTCGTCCATTTTTTTATTTCCTTAATTTTTGTCCAGAATTAAACTCTTTCACACTCCTTGTCTTTATTTGAAGCAAAAAAATTGATGATCCAGAAATTCTTGTTGCTCCCGAGAAAAATGAAACCAAAAAGTAGGTCACATTTCATTGTGCACATCTCAGCTTAAATAAGGTCAGACATTTGGACACCAGTTGTTACCCAGCAGACACAATTATTTTCAGATACATTGCTACACTATACCTTTTTAAACGATGGTGTGGTGTAATGGTTTGCCTCTTTGCCTGTCATGCAGAAGACCCCAGTTTGATTCTGGTCACGGACAATCTTTTTTTTTTTCTGCTGGGATTTTTTCCCTCTCAGCCTGGGTTGGCCCTGACAGGCAGGGTCAAAGTAGCCCGCATCTTAAATGACTTTACAGTGTTGCAGGGGAGGTAAAACTGGTAACCAAAACCAAAACCTTTTTAAACTTGATATTTCATCTTACTACTTCTCTCCACCAGCACATCCTTGAGAATATTTTCTGGTCTGGAACCCCACTCCTGGAGTCTGTGGGTGAACACGAACCCCCCGTTGAGGATCTGCGTGCCACCGTCAGGCGTGCTATCCAGCAGGCGCTTGTGCCGTTGAAGGCTTACGCTCGAGAGTACGAGAAGTACCTTGAGCTCATCAACTTGGACATAAACGCTTACGTTGCGTAAGTTTTCAGTTGTTCATCTGAAATAAAATTATAAAAATTTTCAGTTGTTCATTTGAAATAAAATTATACAAATGACAGCTTTTTGCTGCTTTGCTTGATGCTGGTAGGTGAAAAGAACCTTCATGTTACCTAAGATCAATCGTTTTGTGATTGTTTTTCGTTTTTTTTATGCTGGTAAAATAATGAAGTGAAACTTAAATTGGTTTAATGTATTGGAGAATACTGGTATATCGACCTGTTGCCTTAAAAAAGCTTTTTTTTTTTTTTGCTGCATCCCATGGAAACATGCCATCTCGCTCTCTAGTAAACAAAATGTACCACCTAACGTGCCATTAATAACTGTCCTATGTAGCCATGTAGCCTATGTACTTCATTTTTTCTGTTTGCATATCGATATCAGTAGGGTTGCTATTAGTCATATCCCTATTAGGCCTACACATATATGAAGTATCCACACTTTCCTTTTTCTCATTTGGTTTATGTTTATTAATTGCTGGCTGTCACTTTTCTCTCTTTGTCTCTCCATCATTTGGTTAATAATGGTTTATAGTTATTGACTGTTGGCTGTCACATTTCTCTCTTTGTCTCTCCTTCATTTGGTTTATAATTGTTAACCGTTAGCTTTCATATTTCTCTCTTTGTCTCTACCCCATTTGGTTTATAATTGTTAACCGTTGGCTGTCACATTTCTCTCTTTGTCTCTCTTTCATTTGGTTTATAATTGTTAACTGTTGGCTGTCACATTTCTCTCTTTGTCTGTCCTTCATTTGGTTTATAATTGTTAACTGTTGGCTGTCACATTTCTCTCTTTGTCTCTCCTTCATTTGGTTTATAATTTTTAACTGTTGGCTCTCACATTTCTGTCTTTGTATAATCTTTAACTGTTGGCTGTCACATTTCTGTCTTTGTATAATCTTTAACTGTTGGCTCTCATATTTCTCTCTTTGTATAATCTTTAACTGTTGGCTCTCACATTTCTCTCTTTGTACAAATGTATAATCTTTAACTGTTGGCTCTCACATTTCTCTCTTTGTATAATCTTTAACTGTTGGCTTTCATATTTCTCTCTTAGTATAATCTTTAACTGTTGGCTCTCACATTTCTCTCTTTGTATAATCTTTAACTGTTGGCTCTCACATTTCTCTCTTTGTATAATCTTTAACTGTTGGCTCTCACATTTCTCTCTTTGTCTCTCCCCCCAGGGCGTACGAAGCTGCTGGACACTCGGCTGAAGAGGTGAAAGCAGAAGTGGAGATGCACCTGCAGGAAAAGGAAGTGCTGGAGGCCATTGTGCCCAGCTCCATCACGATTGGTCCATTCTTTGTGAACACGGAGCTGACGCGACAGGCCCTGGGCAAGAAGAGGAAAGCTCTTGGCAATGCCGTGTTGGAGCTTTTGGCCAGGCAACTCCGCAAACAGGCTGATGATGTGAGTACTTCATCATCATCATCATTGCCTTTCTCACCCTGGACCAGGGTTTAGGCCACAACCAAACACTCTCCTCTTTTCTCTATTCTGGGCTAGCTTTTTAACATCCTTCTATGCCTTTCCACTTCTCTGTACATCCATTGTCCTTCATTTGTCCTGCTGCTGCAGAAGCTCCACCATCTCCCAAGAATTGTGAAAAATTTGATGTATTTGCTTGTGTTTCCGTAACTTATTTAGTTTTTACAGGGTTGGGTAGTTGGCCCTCCGCCAACTGGATCTTTTCGGGAAACCAGACCTATGCACCTTTAGTCGCCTCGTACGACACGCAGTATCATGACAGGTGTATTCTTTGCTCCCCCATAGTATAACTATGAGGCCCCCCACCTGCAGGGGAGGAGTACTTAATATGATGTATATAATGTGTATACTTTATAATGATATATATACACTCGCATGCTTTTATATATACCCTTTTTTTCTTTTCTCATGCAGTTTTATAAATGTGGTCATTATGTAAGGCGCATTGAGCATTTTTTAGAAAAATGGAAGTGTGCAGTATAAATGCTATGTATTATTATTATTATTATTATTTAGTACTTTGATGGTAGGTGAAAGGTTTACACACTTGCAGTTCTTTATGATCACGCTTAGAAAAGGATGATGTTTTTTCTCTCTCTCATTTTTGGCTTTTTGTGAAGAATTATTCTGTATTTGTTTTATGAAACAATTTTAATGTTTGTATTTTTTAGACATGAATGTTTCATATCTTGTGTGGCCAGCCAATGGTTGTCCAACTGGAGAGCAAGCAAGAAAATTATTCACCATCATATGTGATTGTCAGTGTGCTATTTTATTCATAGTTTATCAGTAAACACATGCATGTTCCTTACTAATTATATTCAGTATAGCACTTTACTCACAAATTAATGTTCACATTTTTCTCATTACATTGCCTTCAATATACACAATTTATATTTTAAAGGCTTGTGAGGAGTTCAAAACCATCAGTCGCAAACTTTATGACAAACCAAACACCATTGAGGAACTGTCTGAGATGAGAGAGTGGATCAAGGGAATCCCGGACAGACTCAAGGAACACCTTGTGAGTGCTGGGGAAACATGTTTGAGAGGCTTCCTTTCCAGTATTTTATTGCAATGATTTCATTCAACTTTGGTCACAGTAATTAGGTTGAATCTTTTTCTATAACCAAAGTTAGCTACAGAAAAATTTTGAAGCATTTTCCTTTATAAACTATTCTATTTCTTTAGAGATACAATAGTGTTAACTGGTTGGTTTGGTGTGGTAACCAGTTTTACGCCCCGTGCAACACTGTAAGGTCATTTATGTGAAGGCCTACTGGGACCCTGCCTGTCAGGGCAAACTCGAGCTGAGAGGGAAAAATCCCAGCAGAAAAAAACGCTGATAATCCGCGGCTGGGATTGAACTGCACCGGTCTGTAACATTTCCTTTATCCCAACAGGAGCTGATTGACAAAGCCATGGCTGACTATGAGCTGATTGAGGATTTCTACTACAATCTGTCCACGGATGACTTTAATGCCAAGTGAGTAGGATAAATTCAAACATTCAGGACACTGCTGCCTTTTGTTATTTTCCTAATAGTTCAGAAAAAAGTTTGTATTAAAAGAGGCTTTTTCTGATTTAGTTTTTGAAAATGTATTTTCGAATATATCATCACGGTACTATTTGTGGCTTTTTTTATGTATTAAGATTCCTACATCATTGCAGAATAACGGACTATAAATAAACTACGAGGAAGAATGTTTATGTACACCAACGCACACGTGGGAGGCAAAGGAGAGAAGGTGAAGAGAAGAAATTTTTGTCCTCGTAGAATGTGCAGAATTTTTAATTAGTAAGGAACATGCATGTGTTTACTGATAAACTAGGAATAAAATAATACACTGATAATCACATATGATGATGAATTATTTTCTTGCTTGCTTTCCAGGTGGACAACCATTGGCTGGCCACACAAGATTGAGACCCAGATGGAGCAGACGTTGTTGCAGTTGGATGATGACGAGGAAAGATTCCGGAAACTGCAGCTGTCTGACCAGACCAACTTTGAGGACAGACTGGATGGACTGCAGGTGAGGGACACGGCGCTGTGGTAGTGTTGGGTTGAGTGCTCGATACCGATCTGTTTTATTTGAGCTCAGATAAACTTTCAGGCGGTCAAAAAGATGGAGCAAGCATTGCTTTTTTGTTGCATGGACATTACGCCTGTGCTCATTTTGTTTTAAAAATATTTTTTTTATTAACATACAAGTAGAGAACCCGTCTTCGTACGGGTGTCACTTTTTGCTTCTTTCTGTTTACCTTTCTTTCATCCTCAGCTGTTCACGACTAACTTTTTTCTAAATTCAGGAAATTGATAAAGCAAGTCGGTTTAAATCTGCTTAGAGGAAAAAAATTCGATAGTAAAAAACTGTTGTTGAAAAAAACCATTGAAATCTATTAAATTTGATAAAAACAAAGAAAAACTACAAAAAACAAAAACACCCAGACTAAAAAGAACAACAAAACAACAACAACAAAAAAACAACAACAACGAAGGGGTAAAAAAAAAAAGAGACGAAGGTGAAAATCGAACTCACGTCACCCGGGTGGTAGAACGTAGCACTTGGCATAAAAAGGTGCTTGAAAACGAAATAATTGTCACCCTGGGCCCTAAATTTTTTAAAGAAAGGATTGTTGATATACGACATTATAGCAATGTTTCCTCATTATCTCTTTTTTATTTCCCAGATGGCCGTGGCAGGCATGGCCGCCTACTCCGAGATCTCCCGTGCCCAGGAGATAGCCAATGACATGAGGCGAATCAACAAACAGCTGAAGGAGGCTCAGACCTGGGCTGTCACTTACAACAACAGGGAACGACTGTTTGGCATGCCCGTCACCAACGTGAGTGAAAGCTGTACAAAATATACAATTTCATGTTCCTGTTTTCATGTGTCCATTAACTTGGTTTTGTTATTTTTTTCAGGTCAATTTACAAATGATTTTTCAGGAATTGTATCCTTGCTTACCTAGCTTTTTTTTTTTCAGGGGTAGTTTTTCCGTTTCAGGTTATGTCACATAAGATTTGTGTTCAAATGGAACCAAATCATCAACTCATTCTCACTTGTCTTGCTGCTCTCTTTGAGGAAGTATGTGCTTGTAGAAGGCTAAAAAAAAGATTTGGAGAAACCACAACAGTAATATTACACTACAGGCTATAAAAGTCTATTTAAAGTCAAAATCCTCTTTATTTATCCCAGTGGGGAAATTCATTTGTAAGAAGATAGTAAAACTTGGTTACCTCAACATTTGTTTGCCCTATGATAGCAAAGATAATGATGTGCAACTGAAGAAAATTTCTTCCCTTCCCCTTCTCTCCTATGACTCCCAAGCGTGTGTTTGTGTACATAAACATTCTTCCCTGGACTCACCTCACAAAATGTTTTGATATCTGGTGCACATGTCCTGCTCACCTACTGCACTTTTTCCATGCTGATCTCATTCAAACCTGAAGCCTACAGCTATAGATATTGGAAGAGCTCCATTACAAAATGTGTTATGTGCAACCCCATCCCTTCCCCCAGAATTATGATTTTGTCATGTTGATAACTAAGTCATTAAGTCTTTCGCCCTAAGGTCAAACATAAAAAAGATGAAACATTTTATTTCTTCCTAAAACTATGGCAGCAACAAAGACAACAAAAACAATTTAAAATTCGAATAGTAAGCTGCAGTTGTCTCAGTTTTTTCCTACAAGTGTATAATGTATTTTGTAAGGAAGCTCTTTGATTTATGGTTTCCATATGAGGAAGTTACATCATATAATTTGTTTCCCAGCTACAATGTCAGTATTTTGGCAAACTGATTTATGAAATTTGTCAACTTAGAATATTAACTCTCAAGGGACACTGTAAAGGAATAACTTTTGAGTCTTTGCTCTTCATCTGAGTAACAAATAGTTAAAATGCATTGATTTCATTATTAGTTTTCATTATAAAAACTCGCTCATTCTTTAATATTGACCTTAAGATTTAATATTTGATGATCTCGTACATAGACCTGACGGTTTAATACGTCTGACCTCACTTTCAACACTTTGGTATTTCTCTTGGAAATCAATCTCTAATGATTTTTCCCTTTGTTCCTCCAGTATATATGACTAATGTTACAGATGTACAATAGCTAAAGCATGTATCTTCTATTGGTGACGGATCCCATCATAATTCTTTAATCTACCCCCTTCTATACATGATACAATTTCTTATATAAGCTTCCATAACAAATCGTCTAGAGTTTATCGGAAATCGTAGCTGTTAGGTAGGTCAACCATTAGTTCTAAAAAGCCTAATTCATCAGATTTAATTCTCTTTCATTCCATCTCATCATGCTAAAGTAATTCTCGAGTGGTTGAAATCCGTTGTAGAAAATATTATACATCAGCATGTGACTTATCCAAATCACTGAGTATTCCAGAGATGCGGGATCCACGTTTAGAACCCTCATATGAGATCCACTGGTTGATCCATTTGTGAGATCCACTTGCAGGATCCACATTCGGGATTCATTAGTAGGATCTGCCAGCGGAGTTCAGAGCTCTTTGACAAAAGAGTCATCTTTTTTGCGATGATAACAAACACAATGCACAATAGAAGACCGTGGTACTGTAAGAGTAAGACCCCCACATGTGCTGTGAGTCTGTGTTTGGAGCACATCTGTAGACAGGGTGTGTGTAGTGCATCTTTAATTGTGTGCAGTGTGTTACTAATTGTTTAATGTGTGTGTAGTTCCTATTGTAGAGGAAGTATGGCTCCTGAATAAACAGTTGAGAATTTGTTCCCTGGTGAACATAATAATATCAACATTTGCCTGTACCATTACATAGCTTTGATCTTTGCAAACAACCACATTGAAGCGCCAGGGTTATTCACACAGGCATATGCACACACACACAGACACATGCATGCACACACACACATACAGACACATACATGTACACACACATAAAGACACACACATGCAGAGACACACAGACACACATCAAAGGTCCTATCTAATACACATTACAGAAATAGAGCCATACTTTCAATCTACTGTGAATGTTAGAGGAAGTACTTGTATTTTTGTGAAATAGGTCATATATGCAGAGCATCTTTAATTCGCCGAGCACAGATTTTTATTTGTTAAAAATATTTTAGCACAACACTAATGCACAAATGATTTCCCCCTTATCACAATATATCGAGCACAATTCTATGAATTTATTTATTGTCCTGCACGGCTAATGCCATTTTCTCGCAATTGATTGTAAAGCAAATAGAGCCTGCTTTCAAGTTATGTTATGCACTGTATATAAATGCAGCCATTATTATAATTTCTATTGTGCAGTCAGTCTCTTCCAGAATATATCAATTATTATTCGCTCACTTTTTTAGAAGGAAAATAAATCAAGATGGATTCAGGTCTATAGGAAAGTTCCCAGTGTCCAATGGTCTTATTGAATAAAGCTACAGAATGTAATCCATGGTTATTAGAATTTAAAGATAATATGAAATTTGTGCCTGAGGTAGTTGCAAGCCTGGACTTTAAAACAAGTACATTTACGAGTTGCTTTATACGGAATAAAAATAAAGTAGGCCTACATTCTAAGAAATATTAGAAGGAAGATATTAAACAATCTATTATTCCGGGGCAGATATAGACATGACTTTTTCCATGTGTTTAGGCCTATACTTCAAAGATCTTTCTCTGAGGAATAGAAAAGGAATCTGCATTAACTCAAAGAAGCTCTGCTATGAACATTCATTGGTACTGCACTGAAATAATTGGGAACTTTGTCTTGAATATTATTTGATTTACTGGTAGTTAACTTCCCCTACCTAACAAGCTCATGTACTATCTTTTTCTTGTGTGCCCATAAATGTATCCACACTACCCAGCATGATGTGTATGTGTGGGATTAACTTTGTCTTCTCTCATAAGCTGTTTCGGTTCCCCGCTTGGGAAGAATTTTTTAGGCTAAAACAGCTGAGGCTGGCGCCTCCATAAATGACCCACTCCTTTCTACTATTCTCATAAGCTGTTGATTGTGCCTCAATCTTCTGGAATTTTCTTGGGAAAGGGGGGGGGGGGGGTATCTATTGTCTTTGTATCATAAAGTGTGGATATATGTTTGATGGTGTGCAAGTTATGTGAAATTGGTATAGGCCTACAGAATGCAAATTTCTGAAAATCACAAGAATAGTCTATACTGAGTATTTTTGACGTTAGCATCAGATATTCACACGAGCTTTAGCAACCGTTACTGACTTTTTGTTGATGGTTTTTTTTCTGGCTGGATTCTGGCTTCCAGTTCACCGCAATTGTTCGTCAGAGAAACATAATGGTTGCTGACATTGTTATTATACAATGTACTTTTTATCACATTCAAATCACTTCTCTACTCTTTATATAAAAATTCTTTTCTCTTTTATTCCTCCCAACGTTTCAACTTGTACTCTTTTTTGTCACTAATTGAAAGATTGTTTTTAAACTAATTAATTTTTTGCTCTAATACAATGCATGGTAGATTAGAAAATAAACAACAGACATATTGCTTTAGTATTTGTAGTCTGCTTTTCTAATTTTGAACTGTGATCAAATTCTGTAGATGTATGTAGTTTTTTATGTCGTTCATGGGTTGTGCAGATGCTTCGGCTTGTTGAAATGTGCTTTTAGTTATTTATTGATCAAAAGGTTTTGAAAAAAATCGAGTCCTTATGTTGGCATACAACTATAAAGGCTTGACTGACGCATGGACATGTACAGTAACTGTAATTTAGATTTTTTCTGAACAAGCATGTGCATACCCACCTTTGTTGTATTGATTTGATCATTTTTGCTTTATAGTTGTTTTTGCTTTTGATATGAAGAGGCTTCAGATGGGCGTGGTCTATGATGTTCTGGAAATTATTCCCTATTTGCCAGTAATGTGGATCTTGTCGTCATGTGTATGTTCATGGCTGTCTGTCTCCTCTTCCCCCCTTCCTTTTTCTTTTCTTTTACCCTTTCTCTGTCTCTATCTTGTCTCTTTTTCTCCGCCCCCCTCCTCACCCCCTCTCTGTCTTTCTATATTAATTGTTCCTCTCTGTCTCGCTCTCTCCCATCCCTTTCTCTATAATGTCTTACTCTCTGTCTCTCTTGCTTACTCTACCCCCTCTTTCTCTCCGTCTCCCCCCCCCCCCCCCTTCTTCCCAATACCCCTTTCGGCCAAATAGTTTTTTTCCTCCACCGCAATAGAGCACCATCTGAAGCCTCTAAATAAGTCATTGTTTAGTAGTAGAAGGTTATGATATTTGAATAGAAATAGATGCGATTAATAATTGCATGCACACAGAGACTGACAGTAAGAAGCTGCCCCTTATAGTTCGAAGGCCAGACAATAGAACACATTTGGATATTAGATAAATAGAGGGGAGTACTAGAAATTACTCATTGGCCGTAGCTGTATACGTTAAGTTATGACCTGATTAGGCGGGGTTATTTATTTATTTATTTATTTAATTATTTTTATTTTTTTATTTTTTTTATTTATTTTTTTTGTTTTTTTTTGGGGGGGGTCCCATATTATGTAGTATAAGATTAAGACAACGAAAAGTGCTTTAAATTACGTGTTTATGTGTTTGATTCGGTCTGGTTAAGTTTTTACGGCTCTATAAACACTGTAAGGTCATTTTAATGCCAGGAAATAGATTAGGGCAACAGTAGAATGATATAGAAAGGAGTAGAACGAGCAGACCACACCAGCGCGCCCACCAATCACCCGCTTATTTGTAGGTGAATATATTTTTCTAATAAATGTTGTATCAGCAACCCCGCATGTTAAATCTAGCTGGAGATGTAGGTGGATGGGTTTGAATAGCGCGTGATCAAAGTAATATTCGGTCAGTTGAGTTGGCTTTCCTTTTTTACATTTCATTGACAAAAAAAACAACAACACCCAACAACCCGCCAGTGTCTTTACCGACATAGCATTTATCAGTTAGGATATCCTAAAGGGATTCTGTGGTTATTTCAACATAGTAGGCCTAAGTTGTGTCCTATGTTCCTATTTTTTTTCGAAACTTTTCTTATTTAGTACTTACCGGTATGAATAAATGGTGGTGGAAACTAAACAAGCAAAAAAGGTATTTTCCAGCAGTCTTTGGTGGTAGCATAAGTAAATATTATTTTACCAAGGGGTATTACAGCTTTTTGCTTACTCTCAGTCTTTAATGTTGTGATGTCTCGGCTTTGTAGTTTGACATAATTTGACTTTTGCATAGTATCTAATTTGTGTAATTTATGCATGGGCTTCTCTTTAGAGATGTTGTGGCTTGTTGTAGTTGACAGCCTCAGAGCTATCATGTGGGGTCAAGGGCACAGGATTTGACCTTTACTTCTCATAATCTTCTTCCCCATCTCCTCCTCCTCCTACTCCTTCCCCTCCTCCTCCTTCCTCTCATTTTCCTCCTTTTTCTTCTT